>CALSBV010011210.1:158549-177689 GCA_943590825.1 Bovichtus diacanthus | reverse complement strand
GATACTACTACTACTGCTACCTGCTACTGTTACTGCTGCTGCTACTGTTACTACTATTACTGCTGCTACTACTACTACTGCTGCTACTACTACTACTGCTCCTGCTACTACTACTGATGTAACTGTTGCTACTATTGCTGCTACTGTTACTACTACTGTTACTGCTACTACTACTACTACTACTACTACACTGATACTACTACTACTACTACTACTGCTACTATTGCTGCTACTGTTACTACTACTGCTACTACTACTTGTCACAGAACGATGCAGGACCCAAATGCAGCACACAAGATATCCAGGATAGTTGGTAACAACGTTTATTATCAGCCCAGAGTAGGTTACAGCTGATCACACAGGTCCACGGAGGGACGATAACAATCACGGAGACAAACCAACTGGAAGAATGCAGGAGGGTAGTGGAGGGCGGGCAGAGGGTCAGGAAACAGGCAAGGCTGACAGGTCCGAGACAGGTGAGATCAGGAAACGGGCGAAGCCGGCAGGTCGGTGACAGGCAGGTCGATACCGGGAGATCTGTGCAGGAAGAAATGCTGGAGATTCTTGCATGACACAAATTACAATCTGGCTAAGAGGTTCTGTCAGGAGGAGGCTTAAATAGGTGTTTGATTGGGAATTGGCTGCAGCCTGAGCCCAACGTGACGTGACGATGTGGGAGTGGCTGGCAGGTGAGGTGAGGAGGATCAGAACTGTGACACTACTGCTACTACTGCTGCTGCTGCTGTTACTACTGCTGCTGCTACTACTACTGATGCTACTGTTGCTACTATTGCTGCTATTGTTACTATTACTGCTACTCTTACTACTACGGCTGCCGCTGCTGATACTGCTACTAATACCGCTGCTGCCAATACTACTGTTGCTACTGTTACTACTGCTACTGCTGCTACCACTACTGCTGCTGCAACTGTTAATACTGCTGCTGCTGCTGCAAACTTTACTGCTACTACTGCTGCTGCTACTGTTACTACTACTGCTGTTATTGTTACTACTACTGATGCTGCTACTGTTACAACTACTGCTGCTGCCACTGTTACTAAATGTAATTGTAATACATTTAAATGTATTAAATGTAGTGGAGTTACAAGTAAAAACATTTCCTTTGAGGTGTAGTGGAGTAGAAGTTTAAAATAGCATAACATGGAAATACTCAAGTAAAGTATTAGTACCTTGAATATGTATTTAAGAACAGTACAGTAGGCCTACTTGAGTAAATGTTACATTCCAGCACTGAATATTTCCAAACCTACAGAGACTGCATGTACAACAACTTCTCTGAACAGGCCTTGGCTCTTACATGCTGACTCAGGGTCAGCGTGTGCTCAAAAAAAGAAGTCTGTACAATGTGTTGCCCGATCACATCTCTCCTGGGGGGCATTCATAGTGTTGCACATGGCCATACACACGAAAAGTGTTGTAAGTAGTTTGTGTAGAAAATGAAAAGGAAGAGCTTCAAACGCAGAAAAAGCATCAATCCAACTTTATTTTCTTGCCTGATTGTCGGTTTCAGACAAGCCCCTCAATCCAATGTCAGAAATATGATGGAGGATGTGGTTTCTGAAGTTATTTAAATGTCTGACAAGCAGTGACAGTGTCACACTGTCACTGCTTACTGGAACACTTAAATAGAAAAGAGCCATTGTTAGTGGTATTCGTAACACCTGTGCTTTTCCTACTGTAACTAGTCCAAATGTCTGCTGTAAAAAAGGCCTTTACTTGTATGATTCCCGCCACTGCTGCTACATCCAGTAAATGCCTGATGTGATTTTATCCTTGATAACATTTTAATTTAAATGTTTCCCATCTCAATACTTTTGCCTTCCCCACAACTGAAATGGACCACGGCTCATTTATCAAAGTCTCAGCCTGTCTCTGTTGACCTGAAATCAGACAGAGGTCCTTCCTGTAAGGTTGTTGCTTACAAAGTGCTTAAAGAGAAGCAGGGTGGCTGCTGTTCACTGCATCCAGTCAACACCTTCCTCCATTTACCCAAACAGATTACATCTTTGCTCATATCAATAGTCAGCTTGTTAAATACATTAGAAAGTACCGGTATCGTGTTCGGCTGGGCTCTACAGGAGTTGTCTCTGTGACCAATTTAAGGTCCCAAGATATATATTTTAAGTCTAATTCGATGTTATATTTGAGGAAGTGCAGGACTCGGAGTGATTACTCGCCAACAGATTCTAATGAAGTCCTCAGAGGTTCTTTCCTCTGCCCCGCAAAGTAATTGGATTCGGCTGCTCTATTCAAGCTCACAAACACCTACACTTGTATATTATGTAAGCTCCAGATGGACCTAATGAGTCAAATTGATTTATTTCCTCTGGTAATGCTTGCAATGCGCCAAAAGTGAAATGGGGAAAATGTGTGCTTCTTGGGCGCATTTTTCAAGGTTGTAACGATGACAGGCGATACCAATAATGACTGGAAGCGAGATATGGCTGAATACTTTCTAGGCAGTATTAGTTTCTTATGGATTTCGGAGAAGGTAGTTACCAAGAACATGGGACCCAAAATTAACATTTTTCTTTTTATTAAACGTAAAAAAATGTGAAATGTTTGTGATTTGGGAGATAGTGTCAGTTGTGTCTTTGTTGTCCCTGGGTGGAGATTTCAGATTGCACACAGTTTTGTTTACCCTTCTAAACTGTAACCAGCTTAAAGCCTGCCTCACCATCTGACCCAGACCCCTGCAGCTTTAAACCCTGCCATGTAAACAGGAAGCTGCAGCAGTTCACTGGGTGATTGGAGCAGGACTGAAATTACACTGCCGCGTCAGAGCTGATTATTTACCCTTACCTGGACTTGCAGGCTGTGGGCTGTGCGTATAAGACTGCCATTGCCCGGCCTTATTTAGACAGAATTCTCCTCGCCTTCCGCTCTCTGTGTGTTAGCAATTTCAAAATCCCTGTCGCTACGTCAATCAACAACCTCCGAGATAGCAACCTACACATGTCAAGTGTTGACAAAGATTTGGATTATTCCAGGCCTGCTTGGTTATTTTGGTGAATGGGTTAAATCCATCCATCTTTTAATGTTTTATTTGGCAATTGTTTTGGGCGGGGAATTAGCTATATAAATGCCAGGGCTCACCTCCCCACGTGCAAATGTTCCACCAAAAGCAAGCTCCATGCACCGCTGGGTATGGCTATGCGAGAGTACCACTCACCTGACAAAATACAAATCCGAGTCTGTTTTTTCTTTTCACGTGTTGATGGATGTGAAATGACCAAATCTTTTTCCTCTGAGATGTTGAAAATACATTTCCAAGAAAAGTGTTTTTTTTTTTTGTGAAAGATTACATGTATTACACGACGCTTCACCCTTTACCTAAAGTTGCTGTTTTTTCTCAAGTACCCAACACACACACATACACGCACGCACGCACACACACACATACAGTACATATCCATCTATATTCAGACACTCCCCTGAGACACTCACAGTACCAACAGCAACGTGAAATATTTGTAAAAACCCAGCTTGTGTTTGGGAACAAAGATTCCCTCAGAGAATTACGCAATGAGTTTTTAATAAAGCTGCAAAGAACCTTAACCCTTCCACCCCCAGCCACTCATTACCACTACCACCGACACAACACAACACTCACACAAACACACCTCCTGTGTCTAATGCACTGGTTAGACAGCTTAGTTGGCTTTTAGTTACACAGGCAAGTCTCATCCTATTTGAGGGATTAAGCGTCGTCGCCTTTTGCCTACATACTGACTCACATTCAAGGGTATAGAATCACAGTGCACCAAATAATCTTTGTTCTTTTTCTTTGGTATCAGTTTAAATAAATCAAGTATCCATTGAGCTCTACTTTTAAAAACATTTTTATCAGGATTTCATCTTGTAATGTGAGGCTCTTGGCGCAAGCTGGCAGTGGATGTCGAGTGAAGCAACACATGACACTTTGGTCAGGAGTGAGGCCAGGTATGTTTTTAAGGTTAAAGAGTGGGAGAGAAAACTAAAGAGGCAGGTTAATGAACCATGACTTCAGACACAATGACGCACACGATATGTAACAGAGTTCACTGTTCCACACCACATTTATCACGTATATTTAACTGTTTTTGTCATCATCACGCCTTCTGGTCTGTTCCTCTATGTCCATACATCATGCACTTATTTACTCTTCTTCCCTTTTACTTTGTTTAACCTATAAGAACATGTCCAGGCCAAACCTGCTTTTCAAGGTCGCAAACCAATTCTGTCGTCAACAAACCTCAGGGGTCAAGCTTTTATTGGCAAATGCCTGCCTACGTACGCTTACACACACGCACATACACACATACACACACACACACACACACACACACACTTTTGAGAAACTTTTCTAATACTATAATTGTTCTATACCTTCTCAATTACCTCTCATCTACCTCAACAGAATTTACAATCCTATGTACATTTTTTTTTCTTGAACATTTAGTGACAGGAAACTGGTGAAATGGGGTGCCATCTCTCTCTGTGTGGATGTGTTTGATAAATACCCAATGCTAATCAGTTTATTCAGACTGAAATTCCACGGATGGCACCAAAGTATGCAAAATCCCCATAATGTCTGCTGTGAGATTAATGTCCCCACTTTGTTGCCTCTGCTAATGCTTTCTACTGATCGGTGGATCAGGTGCATTCATTGCATTTCATTTGACTGTGCTCCTCAGTCCACGGTTTATTAATGAAGTGGAATAAAGGACTATATAGGTAGCACACAGGTAGTTCAGCAAACTAGTTACTACTGCCATTTCCCTCAGCACCACAGACCTTTTGTTGCACCTTAAAGCAGTCATTTGGGGAAATTTGCTTATTCACGTTTGAGGTAAATAACAATCATTAAGACCTCTCTCTTTTCTGTCCACTAATTATGAAGCTACGGTCAGCAGTCTGTTAGCTTAGCTTTGCACAAAGACTTGAAACATGGGGGGAAAGAGCTAGCTTGGGTCTGTCCAAAGGAAACAATAAAAATGGAAATCTGCTTATCTGCACCCCAAGTGCTTTGGTTACTTGGGGTAACGGCAGATGTTTTCATTCAATACGACCAACCCTGTCACCTAAAAAAATTACGTTCCCACAATATCAAACTGCATTCTCAATTATGTTTTGAGGGAAACACATTTTCTCCCGGATTACGGTCGCAGTTATAAACACATGGTTATTGTTGTGAATTGAAACAAAACGACTTGGTTAGGTTTGGGCAACAACAGCACTTGGAAAGGTTTAGTAAAAGATGATGGTTTGGCTTAAAATAAGTATGTTTCTTACATTACGTTAGTGAAGTAATATGCGTACGCTACGTAAATTAATTCATGTACGCAATTTAAAAACAAGTCAACGTTAAATTGTCGTTTCAAATGGGACACAATTGGTCTCCTGGGGGAAAATCCCATGTTTGTTTGACCCCCCCCCCGGTCAGAAATGTACCTGTGATACGTCGAAAACAATCACAATCCAGGAGAAAATATGTTTCCCCCAAAACGTGATTGACAGTGCAGTTTTGTTGTATGGAAGGATACTTTGAAATGACACATGTATTGCATGAGCAGCCAGGGATATTCAAGAGAAGATCAAATTGTATATTGTTCACGGCTCTCCCTGAGAAGCCACGGGCTGAGAGGGTTCATTGTCTCACTTTGTTTTAAACTTTTAAAAGGCATGACATTTGGCTGCTGGGATCTACTACACTGTAAAAAGTTCAAATAAATTCAGTCATCACCATTGTTTTTCCAAAACTACCCAGGTCCCAGATACTGCTGTTTTTCTAGGACAGAGGCTGCAGTGTTTTACTGCTGTCATGGCTACTGCCATGCTCCGCAGAGAATATTATGCCTCCAAATCCTGGGTCTGTAGTCCTAATCCAAACCTTGGAGAACAAAGCGTTGCCTTTATTCAAACTCCAAAACAGGGGTATTATATATCCCCTTCCTCCTCTGTCTGTTCTGAGCTAAAAATGGTTTGCTTCAGTACCTACATGATGGTGGCCAACTCGTGATTTTTTGGCTTTAAATTACGTCTCTGCCCATTTACAGATTCCAGTGACGGGAAGAGACTGAGAGATTATGTGATGAGGAAGAAATGTATTGTCAAACACTGGACTGCCTGCTCACTTTGAGATAATCAGCTTCAGTAGATTTAAGCAAATTAACTGAAATGAGAAAAGTACAATATGTTAGACGCAATGTCATCCAAGTATGCTGTTAGCATAATTGTAGCTGCGCCGGTGGCAGAGCATACCAGCCATTTAGTGGATGATTTTTTGTCCAAACTACCAGCTCACATTACAGTAAGCAAATACTTTTATAGCAAGGAGGTGCAGTGGAGTGCAGCTCAGTTTGTCGTCCAGTGTCATAGCACAAAACAAATGCATACTCTTCAATGGTATGTTTATGTTTGTCATTAAAATGTAGACTAAATAAAAAATAAAACAACAATAGTTCCACTTCTTAGGACGTGCATTTTGCATTTATTGCTTTCTTGCCGAGAGTTTGATAAGAAGATTGATACGGAGTGTAAACCAATAAATTAAATTAATAAATAAATTAATTATTTTGCGAGGGGCCTAGAGTATTTCTTGCTCGGTTTTTGGAGGTGCTGGTGGGGGGGGGATCTTTTGACTTTAGACAGAGCCAGGCTAGCTGTTTACCCCTGCTTCCAGTCTTTATGCTAAGCTAAGCTAACCAGCTCCAGCTTCATATGTTTAGCATACAAACTGCACGTGGGTGCTTTCCATCTTCTCATCTAACTCTCTGCAAGAAAGCAAAGAGCATTTTTCTTCAAATATAAATCTGTTCCTTTAAAAAGGCTTGGACCCTCAAGAGAGACATTACATGGGTTTACACAGTGTAGGATTGTGCCGACTCTGGCCATGTTTCTCTTTGGTTTATAACTCCATCCACAGCACCTCTCAGCTGTGACAGAATAACAACAACAAAAAGCTGTTTTGTAAAGCAGCTCAGCGGTGAGGTAAGTGGAAAAACAGAGGACTCATTGTTGTTATTGGGAATACTAATGGTACTTTTATTGAGTCTTTTATAAATTCGACACGATTACGTCTCCCTGATTATTTGCTCTGCATTTATTTGCGGCGTTACGGCGGAATCTGTCACTCTGAGTTAAGCATGGTCATTCTGTGCTCTCGTAACAGATCAGATAGGCTTGTTGAGCTACATTTAAATTTGGTTCCAATTAATGTTGGAGGAAACCACTTTGGAGCATGCACACAACCCTCATTATAATTAGTTTGAGACCCTGAGTTAGAGCAGTTGAAGTGTTGAGCACAGTTCTACAGTAGCCTGTCCAACTCCAGTAGCCCTCAAGCTGCAAACTTCAAGTGTGCCTCCTTTTTCTTCTTCTTTGCTTTTTTCAAGCGTTCACTTCTGTTGGCCCAAAGTTTCCCTGAGCTAAGACTCTCTGACCTATTACCCAAAGTCCCACAAAACTGGGTTTGTTCAAGTCCCTTTAAAAAAAAAAAAGAAACCTACACGTTTTTGCCAGATGTTGTTCCTTGTTTCTTTCCACATTCGCATAAAAAATTATGTTTCGGAAGAAAAAAAGAACGCTGCAATGACATCAGAATCAGCATGTTGTTGTCCAGAGCTGCAGGAGAGTGATGTGCTCGTGGGTAAATGGAAATAAAATCATTTTTTGGTGAATGCACCAACAGGAAAAGGCAGATCAGTCTTTCTGTTTAACGTACCCACTTCCTGAGCTGCTTCTCAGTCTCTCTGAATGAACCCTCCTCCTGTTTGTCTTTGACTCCTGCGTGCTTCAAAACACCTCTGTTAGTGGGATGTTTACACCCAGGCAGTGCTACTCCTCTGCCTCTTTAAGTCATTATGTTTAATAGGTGGTCACAGCGTGCCCGGCACCGACTGTTCCTCTGTGCAATTACAGTGATCTGTTTATTCACTTTTTCTCTCCTTTGCTAGTCAGCCTGTTTGGTGACACATGTGCATGTTTTTAATCACATACACGTAAAATACCGTATTACTAACCATTTTCCAAATCAAAAGTTTATGGATCAGTTTCCTTCCCTCCAGACAGTCATAGTTTTCATTTAAATAATTCAGTATGGCTTGAAAATCAACTTGCAAAAATGTCAAATGAGGTTGTAATCCATCACTGCTGTCATTATGACAGTTATGTGAGTAGGGACTGTTATGAAAACTGTCATTGTCAGTGCATTCAAGGACAGGCAGATCTCCTCGTGGACAGTTTTCACTAGTTCCAAAAGAGGCTGCTCACAAATCTGTGGATTATCCAAAGTAGCCAAGACATTTTGCTTGTTAGATTAATTTTGAGTGTCACAAATATAATTTGTCAACAGTTTGAGCACCAAAAACAACATTTGTTGTCACCCATATTGTATTGGGGTGGGAGGCAGACACCTCAGATATCTCAGAAAGTAGACAAATTAAAGCAAAACTATACCACATGAGCCTGTGTCCCTACAAAGTACGTTCCCATAGAACCAAACTGCTAACATACTTTGCTAAGCTCTACAGGTTTAGAGTAGAAACATACGTCTCCTTCCAACCTCTCCAGGTAACAAATATCACTATATAACATGTGCCCCAGGCACAACTTTATCCATGACTTGCACGAAATCCACAAAACCAGCCTGATAATGAAGAAAATCTGAAAAGATTGCATGAGAGTCTATGGAGCGGAGCTGTGTACTTGTAGCACCCTGTCGGAGCGGGCCGATGCTATGCTATGATTGGCCAGTTCGAGGGGTGGGACCTAACGAAGGGCCTATTACGTTTAGAGGGAAACTTATTTTGTCTGGGAATTACGTTTGTTTTTGATCATACTGATACATTTCTAATCACCCAGCTGTTTGTGTAATGTGTGAAATCAAATGTCAACGTGGACTTTTTTAAAAATTTACGTCCATAACTTAAATGACACAACAAACGTACTTATTTTGAGGCAAACCATGATGTTTCACTAAACCTAACCAGTTAGTTTAGTTGTGTCGGAGAGTCACCCAACTCTTAGTTATCCACAGCTCAAGGGAGCGTTTTAGCGTCTTTCAACTCATGGTTTTGGATTTATGGTGAATTTAGTGGCACATTTGGCACCCAAAGAATCAGATATTTCTCTCAGGTACTGGCGGTGACCAAAAACAGAGCTAAAATGTGGGAGAAAATTGGACTTATATTAACCTGCTGGCCAGAGAAACGACTCCAAATTAATGCTAATGTTGCTTTGTTTTTGCAAACACATTCATACCAACTTAACAGGTGATAATATGTCAATGTTGTGTTTGCTATTTCCATGGCTACAAAGTGGCCAAAGAATCAGTTAATGAAGTTTTAATCGAAATACTTCTGCCACTGCTGTGTATTGCGGCAGTACCTATTCCCAAAATTTAAGCTGATCGGGAAGAAGCCTGAGAACCAGTTACCAACCACATAAATATAACATTTTTGCAATGCAGGTAACGTAACGGAAAAATGTCCTTTTATATTCACTTAAACTAGGTTTCAGAATGCTCAAAAAAGTTAAGACGGCAAAGAATAGTGATGTCACGTGCTCAAGGCTTGTATCGCTTCGGACCAATGACGTCATTGATGACATCCAAAGCCTCGATGCCCGTCGATACCATGTGACTGGTTCAGTTACAACACCAATATTACCCATGCTGCCATTTATTCTATGACAATAATGGCAGTATCATTACATTATGATTGATTACAATTCTTGCCCAAATAATTGATTTACACATATTGGATACACTACTCATGAGACAGTTTTATTATACATTTATGCTATACCATCCTAATATATTCACTAGAAAATAGCTACTACATTGATATAAATGGGTTACATGGAATGTTTTCATTGTTTACAATTACTCCCAAGCCTTTACTGACGCAAAATATAGTATATCAAAGATCACATGGTTGAGAGAATTGCCTGTTTTGCTCCCTTTTCACCAACAGGTGGTTTTGTGTGCACAATGCTCAGCATTAGCAGTATTCCCCAATACTGCAGTTGCTTTCTTGATGCTTGCCGCTTACAAATGCAATACTTGAGGAGGGGCAAAGTAGGTCCAGCATTTCCTGCTCGAGGCGAAAAAGTACATTAAAGCACTAAAGCAAGTTAATTTACCCCCAACGTGTTCTTTAGGGGTAAGAATAGGTGTGTGTATATCCCTGTCCACATTCGTCTTTGCTACATCATGCACTATTTTAGACTTCTAACAGTGAGCTTTTGTGACAACAGTTTGACAAACTACTCTCCCCGTTTGTACAGGAGAATGGCCCCGTGCGACATAAAGACATGTTTTATTTTTTGTATTTTACCGGTCAGCACGAAGCCCTCACCTCAACCCCACCCAACACCTCCTGACCCTCCCAGAACATAGTTACAGCATCCGATTAATGCCTGAAGTTTTGGAATGAAAATGCCATACACCTTTTGCCATGTATTGTATTATTCAGTACGTCACTCCTCCTCCTTCACTCTCTTTTTACCCGACTTGGCTTCTCCCTCATTCAACCAATAGAACCATTTGCGTTTATCAGCCACCTTTGACCTGAATAGCCACTAATGATAACAGAAATAACCCGTAACATCTAGTAACTCGGTAAGGTTTACAGCAAGCGTTGTGAAACCCCATAAAACAATGTTTTTCTTTGACGGCTTCGATGGCATCCAGCTCATTTTAACACTGACCCCCCCCCTCTCTGTAAACATAAACTAGTGTCATGAAGCTTGTTGGAGGTTTCCACTACATTACTGCTCACATTGGTCCTGCTGGCACACACCGATAAAGCCACTACTGCAATTTCAGACTTTATATATAGAACATTTGTATATATATAGAACATTTGTATTTGCATCACAACTCTTGGTCAGGATTTATTTTCAACACACTGCAAATCAGTCATGAGGCTAACGTTGTGTAAAGTTCTGTGTATGCGAGTGCATTAATCCGTTTAGTGAAGTTCATTTGAGTTCATTTAAAGCCAGAACTCATTTTCACGGGAGGAGACTCAGCACTGTGTCGTGTTATAGAATGAACCACGACCAGGAGTAGAACTTAACACCCCGAATCCTCTTTCTTGCAGACAAACAACACCAGACAATAATCAGATTGTGTCGCTTTATGTTTGATATTACGATAATGCAGTTCATCGGCAGAGTATGAGCAAACACAAAAGTCGTCGAACCTCATGTGGAAACACGACAACAGATTTGTCGAAACAGTTTCCTTACGGAAGCCCCGAGAGGCGAGCGAGAAAAAATATTGTGGTGATCAATTTTTTTTTCGTCGTAAAGTCTGATCCAAGTTGTTTTCTCTCTCCTGTGTTCGAAAAAACAGGAGAGAGAAGAATAAAAAGGTGTGCACAGGTTAACATATAAGTAACTTGTGTTAAGAGTGCTTGGAGAAATGAAACAACAAATTACACTGAAAATGATGCTGATGAAATAAGAAGTAACTTGATCCTTGCAAAATGTTTTTTTTTTTTGTATCTGTTTCACAGATGATTATACTGGCAAAACTTATTTTTTTCCCCCACTTGTTCTTAAGTCAAAATCACAGGAGAGAAAAGCACTTTGACTTTTGCAATTTCACTTTCAGACTTGAGATGTGAGATGGTGGTGATCCATTTCCTCTCAGGGCTTTCATAGTTTCTACCTCAAACTTCTACATTCTTCTAAGTGGACATTCATACAAATGTCACATACAATATAGATTTATTATTAGAGACACACAATGTAAAAGGCTTTTGCACCTCTACTGTAAGCAAAGGAATGGGAAACATATCTCATCATGTACTGGACTGTATATACAATGAACATGAGCATTTCTTAAACACTGTGGGCTGAATATACATATATTCATACGGTCAGAAGACAAAGATAAGAGACGGACAAAAATGCTCTTGTTGTACAAAATTCACACCAAGTGCCATCAGAATGCTTTTTGAGACCATTGGTGTCTTGCAGAGACCTTACGTCTCTATTTCCTTATGACCCTGGGAACATTCCATATCATTGCAAAATATCAAAAATACATGTCTCTCAATGGGGAAATTCACAAGTTCCACTTACTGAATTATTTTTTTTCAGCA
Source organism: Bovichtus diacanthus (assembly GCA_943590825.1). NCBI lineage: Eukaryota > Metazoa > Chordata > Actinopteri > Perciformes > Bovichtidae > Bovichtus > Bovichtus diacanthus. The sequence continues at coordinate 165,573 of CALSBV010011210.1, read as the reverse complement.
AGACGCTGCACACAGCAAGTTCTGAAATCTACAAATGAAAATGTACAGTGACACGAGAAGAATGCATATATTATTTTGAGATATACTTCTCTTTCTTTTTTTTGGACAATCAGTCTCAATGACACAACTACTACGTGAACACCGGGTGTGGGGGGGGCATTTATTTTTTCAACATGCAAAAAACTTAACACTTAAACTAATGATTGTTCAAGTTTATAAAAACCAGTATACTTACACGACACATGGAACAGCATAAACACCCCTCTAAGCCGCCGTCGTCACACTCATATTAATGACACGTCTCCAAAAAGTGACATTTCACATGAGAACGTACACGTGTGGTTCATTATGTCGCTTGAATTCACTGCGCTTGCTGTCGGTTATGGCAGTAAGGACAGTTGCATCAGGTCATGTTTCTGTACTGTGTGACTTAGTATAGGAATGTACAGTAGTCATGCATATTAAAGATACCCTGCTATACAGACGATGAACACTAGGTGGCAGACTTTGTCCACTTGGTACACAGCTCCAGTCTGCCTGTGGATAAAATGTCAAGTCATGGCAGGGGGAGGGAGGGACATGCCAGGGAAACATCACACGGGGAGTCGGGTATATTGCTTTTTCGGAGAATGTGCATTTATTCTTCATTGAGATGGATTCCCCTCCCAAAAGAAAAATATGCATACAGAGACTTCAGAAAAACTCAAAAGATAGTCTTCCTCTCTGTTCCTCGGCCTTTCATCTGCCACCGTCTCCCATTTTTCTTTCCTTTGCTACCTGAACCTCTTTCCCTTTGTCCATGTATGTCTCTTTCCTCCTCACTCTTATGGCCACATTGGGTTGTTTCCCCCCTTCCATTCCTCCCGCGCTATCTGACACCTTCATCTTTCTTCCCGTTAAACCCCACCTCCTCCCTGTCTCTTCTCTCCATCCTTCCTTCCTTCCTCCTCCTCTCCGCAGGGCAGCCGGAGAGACTGGCATTTCTCTAACAGCAGGAGGGGAATCTGCACCCAGCCTCGGCCCACGCTGGGCAAAGAGGGGGGGTGGCAGGCAGAGGTGTGTGTGTGTGCGTGCGTGTGTGTGTGTGTGTGTGTCTGAGTACTGTGCAAAGGTCTGTGATTGGTAATAATGACCATGTGACCGGAACCCCCACACTACTCCCGCCAACACATGTCTGCTACCCTCTGTGCGACTTCCACATCAGAATACTCCTCTCGTCACTAATTCATCTGGTTGGATCAAACCGGGGGATTTCAAAGTCGGACACTGTGGCCCCTCAAACACAATCAAGACAACTGCACCCTCTGTAATATTAATGGATTTTGTCACTCTCGTGAGGCTCTTCATTTGTTGGAACTAGCCTACAGTTCCTACAATTTGCGGGCTGCAAACAAGAAGTATAGTGCTGTCATGCACCTTTATTTGTTATGTGCAGAATCAGCTGTTGGCAGTTCCTGTTTGCAATGCACTCACGGATGCACAGACGACTATTACCAGAGTACTTTGGTACTGAGGAAAACGTATAAACGTGACAATTCTCAGGCAAGTTCTGCAGCTGTAACGGCACAGTCTCCTAACAATTATGTTCCTGCGCAACGGAACCGCGATTGTCGATTACGTTTCGAGGGAAATTGACTTTGTCCCGCGTTACGTTGCTTTTTGAATCACAAATACGTTTCTAATCAAAGGCCGCGGACGTCTGGCGTAGGGAGGAAGGGGTGAATGGGTGGGTCGAAGAAAAAAAGGACCAACAATCGTGTCCCTTGGCTTGTTTTAATTAACTTGCTTTAGGCCCAAGCCCAACCTTGATGTTTTCCTAAACCTAACGAAGTAGTTTTCCCCTTCAACTCTCCTGCTTCCCCTAGGGAGGGGCGCCTGTCCAGTTTGAAAACCACTGGATTGAGCTAATCGTTCGGCAGCCTCTCTTTCAGTTTCAAGAGATTTGGTACAGCTCGACGATAACGGTAAAGTAGAACTCACAAACACCCGTCCTCACAGTGACCAATTACTCCGACGGTTGAGGCTCAGTCTGACGGCTCTGCAGAGTAATGCTTTATAACAGGGCGAGTTAGAGAAGGGACGATGAAGAACAGCAGCAGGTGAGTCAGGGACGAGCGCCCGCCGCGTCGCTCTGATGCGCCTGTTTGGCTTCACCGATGATAAGAGAGGAAGAGGGCGAGTCGTGGGTCGATCCTTCTGCTCTGTTTAAAGTGACAAAATGACTGTATGGGATGTGAGCGTAGATAAGCAGAGGGAGGGGGGTGAGAGTCAGGGTGGAGAGGCGGAGACAAGAGGAGGCCGTGGCTGTGTCGGGCTCAGATATGCCGGTGCAGCTCCGGTAGCGGCGAGGAGGAGAGGGCCGGTCGCGGCTCAACTCCTCGGCTCTTCATAAAAGACAGCAGCTGGTCGGGGATCTCGGCGAGGACGTCCTTAGCCAGCCGGGCCATGCTGAGGACCTGGTTGCCAGATCTGTCGATGTAGTCTCTGAATGGAACAAACTGGAAGCAGGGGTGGGGGGACGGGGGACAATAGTTAAGACTTTTTGATATACTTTGTACACAGATGATGTCCTTCTTTCGTTAAAGACTGATAGAATCTGCTTGGAGTCATCATCAACAAAGGATAAATCTGGACTTTTCTTTCATAATGTAAAGTTTAACAAGCCCTTTTCACACATGAAACGCATAACACTGCCGGCTTTGTCCATCCTTTAACTGCTGTTATGTGAATGTTCATCACAGCTTCATTAATTCTTAATTCCACTGCAGCGTTTGATTTGATAGATCGTACAATTCGACAAAAAAATAAATAAATAAATGTATTCATTACGCCTTCAGCGGGAGCGCTTATCAATTGGATGAAGCCATATTTAAATGGTAGAAAGCAATCTATATGAATTATTGTATGCTTCAATGACTTTTAATGTGGACGCTTGGAAGCTAAGCCAATGAGCTCAGAAGAGATCCAAAAAGAAATCAAATCAGTGTGGCTTCATTCGGACGTGACGGGATTGTCACGGAACAATCACGCACAATGCTCGGGAGGTATTCGGCACCTGGCACGTGCACGAGAGGGAGCTGGAAAGTAAAAAACAGCGAGGAAGAAAAGTGTTTTTCTGATATCTAAACTTATCTGGCAGTGGAAGCTTTAATTAATGGCCCCCATGAGCGCGAGGGACGCTGGCCCCCTCGTCTTCTCATAGTCGATCCACTTAATCGTTTTCTCATTAATTTCATATTTTATTTGAAAGCAATTTGTGCAGCCTACTTTAAAATGTCCGACTGTGAATACACTAAGAATGACAGGACTATTGCGTTGTTGCGCTTTTGTACTTTGCTCCCATGCTGTATGTACAGAGGTTTTTTTTTTTCAAGGATATTGACAAGTTCATCCATGCATTTGGCATAAAAAAGGTGAAAAAAACATAGACAGAACAAGACATAAGAGAAGTCTGTGCAACACCTTGGTTGAAATTGGCTCGTTTACATTGTTTGGAGATATATTAAAATACAATGTTTTCTTCCTTTAAGCATGAGAGATGCTTATGAAATCATGAATCGAAGGGTTGCAACTGACAGGTATTGTTATTATTACATGTTATGACTTTTCCGTTAAAATTGACTGAGGCGCATATTTAGACACGAGGCTGATACATAACCTCCATCACATCTTTCACACGAGGCTGTATATCAAAATATCAAACAATCCCCTATGGACCCTGTCCATTTAGCAGCAACACCGTCAAGAAAGGAGCATTATTAAAACTCTTAGAAACATTTAGATACTGCGTATACTGCAATTGCAATCAAGACAGTAATTACATATTTTGGTAATAATTTCACTGCAAGAATCCTATAATGAGCACACCTACACACAAAAGCTTTCTACCTCCTACTAGGCTGGTGGATAGTGAATAAAAGTCAAGATCATATTTTAAGACCAAATGGTGGTTTATGGTATATAAAAGTTGAGGTCCATTATGACTTTAATTGAAAACAGGAACTAAGTAATAAACGTCCCTGCAGTGAAGGCAGCGATCATATCGCATCAAAAAACAACAAGAATTCATGGAAATGGAAATTGATTGAATTGAATTCATTGATTTTTGCGCTATAAGTGTAAACATCCTGATTGAATTATATTGTCATAATAGGGTTAAAGGCAATCTAGGGATTACTGTGAGCATGCAAATGGAATTACCGCTGTTAGTGAGACTAAGTGGACTGTGAACATATGATGGCAATATCAATACATCTTGGTGTGGGGTCAAGCGACATATTTCAAGCTTGGTTTTTCCATCATGATAATGCATTGATTACTGCTGCTTTAGGTCGTATAACATGATATTTATGTTGAAATTAGAACGAGAGACTCAGTAAATAGTCTCTGCCACTTGGATAGAATTCAATTTTTGCTATCTTATATACTCACAAGCCTGCTCTCAAATACACACTAGACATTAATCATCAGAAGCGTTCATTTTTCATTGTACCCTGCGCTCCGCCAGCTGCCTTCTCTACGACTATACAAAAAAAGTGCATTGTTATCAGAGGCCATTTTATTTACTACCTATTTGTGTTCACATATCGGGCTTTCTAAAATTACTATTTACTGTTGCCAGATCTGGTTTTATCAGTCCATGATGGGATTGGTGCTCGCCAGTTATAAAAAATAAAAAACTCCCCAAAACAATTTAAAGAAAGATCTGCCCTCTCTTGTTGACTTTAAATATAATGATGGATGTGGAAGGGCAGTCTCGGTAAGGAAATGTCTCGCCAGTTTTTACCGTGACCAATAAAAACGTCTCTTTTTTTGTCTAATATGTACTTTTTTAGCATTATTATATAATATATATTGTATTATAAGTACAATTGTATATATATGACTGTATCAGCTTGTGTTGAAGAGATTTGAGTAGTGTCACCTGTTTAGTTAAACAATAAAAAACATGACCACAGCTGTAAAAGGTCTCCGAAAAAATGACGGAAACATATTTCCTTCCCGATTGCGGTTGCAGTTTTAAACACGCGGTTAGCGTTGTGAATTGAAAAAACAACAACTATTTGGCTAGGTTTAGTAAAGATCATGGTTTTGGTTAAAATAAGTATGGTTGTTGTGTAATTTACGTACAGTACGTGAATTAAGTACGTGACGTAAGTGCAGAACGTAAATTAAAAAGAAAGGAAACGTCAACTTTTGGTTTCAGACCGGACACAAACAGCGGCCTTCTGGGTAAAAGTCCCGTGTTTGTTTGACCCATCCATCCACCCCAAACTCACTACTACCAAATGTTATAAATCGTAACAAAAAAAAATGGAATCCAGGAGAGATTATGTTTCGCCTGAAACGTATTTGACGGTGCAGTTTGTTTGTCGTTACAATTTTGAAATGAGCTTTACATTTTTTTCTCCTTTTCAAATTTAAAGTATTGCAAGATTTATGTTTTTCATGTTGGGACACTATAACAGCCTTTTTAATGAACTTTTCCATTGAATCAAAAAAAACAAAAAAAAAAAAAAAAACAGTCTTTTGTGAGACTAATTCATTATTTATGTAGAAATGTATCTGAGAAAATGTGGGATTAAATAGGTCAAAATTGATATTCATATTGAACGGGTGCATTTCTGAGTGGCCCACCATAGCTGGGTGCTGGATATTGTGTGAGGCAGTTCCCAGTGTGTGTTTGTTATGAATGCCAGCCGTCCTCCTGCGGGGATAACTCCCCCATGCAGCTGCTGTTGACATAAACATGCTCAAGTTTAACCTGCGACGTTAAACAGAATTATGGTAAGTACCTGTACAATGTCTCTCTCTGCAAGGCGTCCCCTGGAGGACACTCTGACCTCATCCCCATCCAGCTCCTCCATAGCTGAAAGGAGAGAAAGCGACGGAGAGAGCATGAGTCAATACTGGAACCACAAGGGAGAGTTTAAAGAATGTACAGGATGTGCTTTTGTAGTCCCACGACTTAATTGCCAAAGTGGAACACAGCTCGGCGAGTAGGAAACAGCCGAGCATGGCGAGAACACAGGAAATAATTCTGGCCACTCATGGGGAAAGCTCTACAGCTTGAAAGTGTAGCTACAGCGGCGCTTGCTCTGAAATTGCACTCTGATGGAGATGTCATTCTGAAGAGATCTTCTAGAAGCAGCATGCTGTGTGTATCCTGCATCTGGAGAGACTCAAAGACACAAAACTGCCTGGATGTGTGGCGCTGCGCATGGAAAGGTGGCTGAGCACAGCGTGAGGTTAAATCAGCAAACAGGCACGCGTAGAAGTGAGAGCTGAATGTGAATACTGGAAGAGACATGCGAGGACGGAGGTTTCCCAACCTTAAGTGACCTCTTTTCTATCAGTGAGTAAACTGACCAAGTGACGTATACAACAATCGATAAACTGTACAACTAACCCAAATAGTCAACGCAATAACTGAGGGAAGTTTGCAATTCTGAATATTTCCGGTGAATATTGCGTCACAGGTGAGTTTTTCTTGCTATTTTTTTTTCAGGAACCTTGAACTCAATTCTCTCTCTGTATTGTTTTTTGCAGTCTTTTTTTTTTTTTTAACAATCATACATACTTAATAGCCTTTTTTTTTTGTTGCACAAATTCAGTGTTTTCTTGGCCCCTGTTCTGATGCAAGGACGAGGATGTTTAGCAGAGGGAAGGGCCCTGATGCTGTAAGATTTTTTTTCAAGCTGTACATCTGTTGGCAAAACGGTGTGCTAGGAGATTAAAGACGGAGCAAAAATAACAAACAGGCAATTAGGCCTGGCATTAAGGTGTAGACACACACACACACACAAAGGTGCCATCAAGCCAGTTTGACCTTGTGATCCCCAAAACATGGCTGAGTGCCTCAACAACCAATTCATTCGCTTTCTTAAACAAGTGGAAAATGACGGGCCATCCAACACAATGAGGAGACGTTAAGTCGTCACACCCGGCTGAGCAGTAACCAGCCGCGCGCGCACGCGCACACACACACACACACACACACACACACACACACACACACACACAC
>CALSBV010011210.1:139116-149585 GCA_943590825.1 Bovichtus diacanthus | reverse complement strand
CACACACACACACACACACACACACACACACACACACACACACACACTCTGCCAGGCATGTTTGAGATCGTCTCTTGAGTAACGATAGCTGCTTGTGTTTCTTATTGCATGACTCCAACGCTGAAAATAATACTCAATAGAATGACTTTCCTCCCCGTGCCCTTGCATTGCTATGACAACAAATAATTTCCCCAGCAAAACCCATTTTGTTTTTTACAACTGCTTTTCAAATTCACTACATTAACTACTGCAATATTGTATAACTAAATCATCTTTTTCAAGCATTTTTCAGATCGTGGGCCTCTTTTTATGTTTAAATGTAAGTTTGAAATGGTTGAGAGATCACATCTGGTGGGGAGGCAGAGAAGAGTTATAAAACACAAATGTGCACCAGAATGAATCACGATACACGCAAGACAAAGGCATGTATCTGAAACACAGTCCGTGACTTACCATTGGATGCAGTGAAGTCAATCGCCACTGTGAAGTTCAGTTGTGTTCTGTTGCACAGAAAATGGGAATTAAAGAAGAAACGATCAGACACGTCCGTACACTTAATACACACTGTGTATGCAGACCAACACAAAGAAGTTCAATATATTCAGTTTTCCGGTTCACTGGCTAATTAGTATGACAGGACAATATCCCCTCCACCATCTTGAAGGCCTAATGAGGTAAAACAAATTGAACCAGTAATTAAAAGTGAATGAACTGAATAAATTAGGTATTTATAAATGAGGTTTATCAATTCAAATTCCCCCCACCAAAAAAAAAAAAAAAAAAAACTTCAGAGCCAATATGAATTCAGTGTGACGCTCACAAAAGAGCGTTTGGGATATTCGAGTAACAACCAAAATGGTGGCTATTGACTCACTGTGAGAGCAGGCTCGTTATTATTCCACTCACCCTCCTCGGATGAAATCCACGAAGGTATACTCGGACTCCACTTTGAAGGACAGCAGAGTTACCTGGTGACACAGACACACAGACACACAGACACACAGACACACAGACACACAGACACACAGTTATAAACGGAGACCGGGGCCAGGTAGACGGGAAAGGAAAAAGACAAACAGGTGGCCAGACAGCAAGAGAGACTCAGTGAGAGAGAAGCAGATGTAAGAGGCGATGATACCTACGTATATAAATATATAAAGCAGAAAACCGTTCAAGGGAGAGGTAGGTGTACTCACAGTTCCAGAATTGATGTATTTCTTCTTTTTGCCTTTCTTCTTGGGATTCAAAACCTGCCGGCGATAGGGGGGAAGCTAAGTTAGTGATTGAGAAGGTACTTGTGAAACCACTTACCCCGGAATGATGTTTAATAATGCACATGAATTATTCAACAGATTCTTAATACTGGAAGGCCATGAATTGAAAATGATGTTATGTTTAACTGTGCCTATATAGAGCGTAGAGAAGGGAAAATGAGAGGTGAAAAGATTAAACCATTTATCCGTCAATCCATCGATCCATCCATCATGGTCATTACAAATCTAACTAGTGAACTTTCTCTTCTCCTTTAGAACAGATGATTATTATGGACTTTTATGATTTCTTTATTCATTATGCTGCAGTAGTATTATTAATTGGCTCGCTCGGACAAAAAATTTCTTTGGCGAGCAGGTTTTGAAAATCTGTGGACACAAATTCATTTTTATTTCCAGTTTGTCAAGTAGGCATTCAGTTTGCACAGTTTCAATTAAAATCACCACACCTTTAAAGACCCTTAACCTTGACCAAGATAGGGGGCCTAGAGAGGACAGATGTCCCAAAAAAAAAGAGTTTATATACCCTTACACAAAAAGTGAAGAGAAAAGAACAGTTTGACTGACACTCAGGCTGGGTCACAGATTAGCCTTATTTTATAGACTTCCATTTTAGTCAATTTAAGTCAAATTAAAAATGTCTCATCCTGTATCATAACAAAAGTAACAAAACGGCAATGGAATCATAAAAAACGGAACCTTACAGGACCTTCCATTCTTGTGATCTGTGTTTGTGAAACCATCCATTCCTCCGAAGGTTGCATAATTATGGTGCCAGGGGAAATGGTTATACCTACAAAATGTTTTCAGCCTTTTTTCCATTTTTATCACCTATGCTCTATTACTTTGCTTTATAAAATGTGGGTTTGAGAGTTTTTTTTCAGCCTTTGGAGAGCCAGCCAGCTGGAGTTAAAACATCAAAAATCATCTAAATTGGATTTTTCACATGACAAAAGCATTTAGAAACAACAAGCCACCCCCATGTCATGTCTCACCTCATAGACATTGAACTGGTTCTGCCCCCGAGACAGCTCTCTGTAGCTGGTGGTGAACTCACCAATGAAGTCATGGCTGCAGACAAACACCCACAAAGACAGGCAAGCATGAACACAGATCTCGTAATCAGAGAGAAATTGTCAAGTCAATCCACATGTCTTTCTTCATCTTTGTTTCTGCCAATCTCCCAGTATCTGCTTCAGACTTTCACCTAGAGAATATACACACGGCCTTTCACTTTCTTCTGACATACCACAGCAAGTGGTAATCCATAGATGATTTTACCTTCCATCTCGATCCCAGTCATAGACATCTACCTTCACAGTCCTGAAATAGACAGAGAACATCTTATTTCTGAAGGTCTGCTCTGTGCCACATCATCTCCCGTCAATAAAACGAGAACCCGGCAAAAGAGCAATTGCGCAGTCAGATTGTGTATTGCTTTCGAAGGCATCGTGGGATTCAAGAATTAACGTAATGCAAAAGAGTGCAAAATCCTCCTGGAAGCTATGCATTGATTTTACCAGAAAAAAATTGAAGTTTAATCTATGCCTGCTCATAGGTTGTTAATTTGCACAATGTTCGTTAATAATCGAGCGGCGAGTGAGAATTTGCTGACTGGTGCATCATTTCGTAGGTGTGTTCAGACAGAAAGTGAGGCAGATATTCAGCTCGTGCTATTTGGAGAGAGGATACAATTTGTGTTTATTCGCCACAAACAGCCAACGCAATGTATCCATTCCAAAGACAATAGCTGTAAACTAGCTAGCTGTGTATGAACTGACCGTGTTCTGCACGTTTGTATTCAACTCACCAGGAACTCCAGTTCTTCGTATTATACCCCCCACCCCCCCCATCAATATCTCTAAGTTTTCGCCCAAAGTGAAACGATTCCAGCTTGCACAGACACCTCAGTTCAGGCCACCAACTCAAACCTTTCCATCGATTTTGCACCGTATTAATGACATTTCATCTACTGATACTTCTTCTACTAATAAGTATTGTCCGTGCATCCACAGCTTGAAATGCAGTCACTTATTCCTCTCTGCCACACCATTGTCCATTCACCAAATACTTACAAGTGCACCAAATAGGTAATATAATATAAATAGTAGCCTATAATAATAAAATAGTACTCAGTAAATGCAATACAGTATATGCTTGTGTTTTGCAACCCTCCCTAGTTTTGGTATTTTTAAATGGTATTTTTGACAGCCAGAAAAAAAAAGGATAATGCCAGCCATATTCTTTAAGATGAGCCACTCTTTGAGGTATACAGGGTTAAACAATTAGGATTGCCCATTTTCCCAGGGCAAGTAAAAAGCCACATTTGGCTAGTAAATCTAGCAATTTTTTTCCGAAGCTGATGATGAAAGTAGCGATGGAAAGAGCCATCTCGCTTCCTTCTCATCTCGGTTCGAGAGTTGCACAAGAATAATAGCGATCGGGGACTCGCGAGGACATGGCAGTGGGTAAAGTCGGTAAAGTTAAAGTTTATCATTTAAATGATCCTGGACAAAAAGGGGTTCGCTTGGGTGGCCTTATGGGATGTGTGCGAGGCTCCAGATTCTTAGTCTTTGTTGTTATTTGATAACCACTAATAAATAAGACAATTGAACAAAAAATTACAGTTGACATGATTATTACTTTGTGGGGTGGCTGTGGCTCAGGAGATGGAGGTCATCCACCAATCGGAGGGTCGGTGGTTCGATCCTCAGCCTCTGCAGTCATCATGTAGAAGTGTCCTTGGGCAAGATACTGAACCCCAAATTGCTCCCAATGGCCAACAGTGTGTGAGTGTGTGTGAATGGTTATCACTCACGAGCATGTGGCACCTTGTAGCCTCTGACTCTGTATGAATGTGTGTGAATGTGTGAATGCTGACGTGTTGTAAAGCGCTTTGAGTGATCACAAAGATTGGAAAAGCGCTATATAAATGCAGTCCATTTACCATTTAAATGGAGGAAATTAGCAAAAATGTAGTCTTTTCTAAAAGTCCCATATTCAGATAAAAAAATAAAAAACAAAAGAACTTAAAACCGATACAATATCACAAAAAGAAGTAGAGCATAATTGCTTAATTTTTTCAAAAATAAGGCACTGTATGCATACTGTCTGTATCTGGCAGCAAGTGGCTATACCAGCCGCTCAGACAGTCCAACTTGACTTTGAATGTACAACAGAGTGCTGTGTGGAAACTGAGTCAGTCTCAATAACACCAGTGCTGGTCCCTGGGACACCATGACCGACTGCTGGCATTATTCTGACTGCCACAGCAACAGGTGACGTCATCCACATAAGAGTCTGCCTGTTCCCCGTACTTCATCTAATCATAGACAATGATGGAATCAATGTAGCTCATGCAAACAGTGATTAAATACACGTCCATATGCGTTTCTTTACTGTCTAAATAGTAATTCAATATTTCACAATGACATTTGGAAACGTAGTAGAGATGTGCAAAATGTTTTCTGACCTGTCAAAGTCGCCATTGCAGAGAGCTCGAACAGGGATGGTGAAGGCCTGCCACACCGGGTTCAGTGTGTTCTTGACGACCTCGGTCTTGTGGCAGATGGTGAACCTGCCAGTGAAATAACAAGACACAAGGAAGAGCACGTTCATATTGCTCACACATTGTAGCGCTGAAGGTAGTCTCCCACATCCCCTATCTGCAGCTTCATCTGCACTGCTACAAAATGCTTTGCAGGTTGCTGTGTTCTTTATATCTGTTTAAGTATATCTGTGGGACATGACATAATTGCAGAGTTGTATTGCTCTCAGAGGCAGAGAAGAGGAAGGAGGCAATAATCTTAAAGGTTGGGGTAAGCCTCAGTGGGCGGCGTCATTTGACTTCGGCTCAAATCATACAAAAAAGTTGATTTGTATAGGAAACAAGTGAAAACCAGACCAGTTAAATTACCAATGAATCTACAGAGGGTGCTGTGCTCTGACCAGCAGTACCTTAATGCGACATGTTATCCACTTGGGGATAAGTGGCTTGCAGCCACAGCCATCCTCATGCAATTCAATCTCATAAAAAATGATGCACAAAATGTTCTTTGGGCATTTAGACATACATTTTTCAGAGATACATAACATTGTTGGACTGCTAGAGGTAAGGAGACAGCATATGTTTTAAGGTTTCCGCTTTCTGCAATTCCCTTTATGGTATTAATAAAGTACTGTCGATCTAAGACATGATTTGTAGTTGAATCCCACCTTTAAAAGATTTCAAAGTCTAAAATGAGTCAAAATAAAAGTCAATGTAAATGAAATGGGGGAACAGAACAAGAGGTTAAAACAATGAGACATCAGAAATCAGAATCACATTTGGCGTATTGCATAACTGGAGGGTGTGTATACAATGGGAGGAGGACCAGATGTTGGTTTGAAGGGTCTATGAAAAAAAGGGGAAAACGTTTGACAAAAAATGGAAAAAGCTCTCCCATTCTACATGCACTTTTTGAGATGGCCCTTAATTCAGAACATCGAACCTGTTCCTGTTTGTTCAGAGCCATAGACTATATAAATAAAGTGAACGTAGCCTTTGAGTCTGAAAAGTGGAGCTAACGCGGAAGTGCCTTAAACCTGCATTCTTTCTAATGACCAGCAGGGGACGACTCCACTGGTTGCAAAAAGAAGTCAGATTGAAAATGACCCGACTTCTCACTTACCTCAGTAAACATTTTTCTAATGAGTTTATGATCCTAATCGCTAGTTTCTAGTCTTCTTCAATACGGCATGATGTTTATTTCTTAAATTCTGATCTCATTTAGAGTAAAATAGACGATAAAGCAGGGTATGATATGGGCCGTGGTTACGTTGTTGTTTACAAGCCGCTATCTCCTTGACCTGTCAATCAGGTTGGAGGCTTAGCAATGCGTATCCATCACCAGCTCCACCCTCTTCTCCAAATATGGTCACTTTTGGTTCCAAAGGAAGGATGGATGGAAAGGAAGATGCCAAATTGACAAACTCGAGGCTTCAAAACGGTAGTCTACAAACCAATGGTTGACCTCACAGTGACTACATCCACTTAGTTTATTATCTACTCATATCTCAATAATGTATCCGCATTTATTGACTTCCCAACTAGAAGTTCATGAAACTTCTTCGTATTGCTATCATCTCCTTGGACGTAACGGTAGGTGGTAAAATGTTAAATATGAAAAAGTTGAACAGACTCACGTTCCATCCTCATTACTCCGGTAGAAAACCAAGAAGGGGTCCGACTTGCCAAAAAAGTCTTTTTTGTCCAGCTTGTTGGCACACAACTGCATGGTAGCAATATCCTGAGAGAGGAAACAAGTTTTAGTTGAACATGAATGCAGTCATTCTGATGCAATTTTATTCCAAATCAGCTATTCTTTTTTCATCAGGAACTAATTTCTCGGCGATGAAGGCGCAGGTATTTGCGGGACACGGCCACAACAATCGTCGGACTGAGACTCCCTCTGAATGCAAAGTAATTGCCGATGTAAAAACCCATGCATAATGTCGGAACGGCTTAATACCGATGCATACATAGATTGCAGTGATTGCAATCCAGCGTTTCTTTCAAATGACACACTTTACCGCTGGGAGAAACTTCATTATGGGCTGTCTGTAATATTGTCAGAGAGGCAGAGGGAATGGCTTCATACATATAAATGAATGCTTACAGCAGTTAATGAGAAACTATGTTTTTACTGCTTATGTGTTCTGTGATGCCTGTGACAAGATAGGATGGATGGATGGATAGTAGGGTTTGGCGATTGGACAATTTTTTTTTGTCATTTTAGCCTCCTTATTTAATGGTCTACATCTGATGAAATTGTTGGAATAGTGGAAAGACTAGCCAGGACTGTTTTTGGTGCATTTTAATTTGTTTCTGTCGAATAGGGTAAGGGTTATTAGTTTGAATAAAGATAGTTTTAGCCCACACACATACATGGCCAAATGTATCGGCAAACGTTGGTTGTGGGGACAACGATGGCCAGTCGGAAAATGTTTACATATTGCCCGACCCTGATTGATTGATGATGAATCGATGAAGATGGACGGACAGACAGACAGACAGACAGACAGACCCTAATGTGGCCATCTAGTGATTGCCTCTTGTTGGAAGGCACCATAATAAATCTTGTCAAGAGCAAAACCTCCCAGAATAACGATGGTAAAACACAACCAGGACAAGCACATAATGGTCTCTGGAGCGCACACACGCACACGCGACATCCTGTTAGTATCTGACTGGTTGGTAGTAATACAATTATTGTGGCAGGGGAATGGCAAAATTGAAAGCGAAAAGTCAAATAGTTTATATCAGAAAACCATGTTGACGGTTCATTTCGAACACATTTCTAACACAGTATCAAGCATTTATCAGCACTGAACACTGGAAAAATTAACTCGAGGGTGGTGGTGGTGGTGGGGGTCCAATGAATTGATTTACAGGTTAAACTGGTGCACATTTGTTACATTTTATGATCTTATTTTGAAAGATTGGCCCATCATTACATATTTTCTTTCTATTTGTGTGTGGGTTTGTGTGTGTGTGGTGTGTGTGTGTGTGTGGGGGGGGGGGGTGAGGGGATGATTGCAAGCTATTACAACAACAGTATCAGGGCAAATAAGAAATGCAGACGATATGAGAAAATTCCAACACTTTGTTTGTATCCCGTGTGTGTGCGCTTCCGTGTGCGTGCGTATATGTGTGTGTGTGTACTGACCCTGCAGTTACTGAGCTCCTCTGCAGTAAAGATAATGACTCCACACTTCTTCCCTGGAATCCCACTGGGAGAGACAGGGAGAAAGATTGAGAAAGATTGAGAAAGAGGGTAATTATGGCATCACATAAATAATACAATTACCATGCCGTTCATAGCTACAAGCTGTTATTGTGATAGGTGACAGCCAAGCATGCAGATTGTCATAACAAGAAAAAACTCACATTTGCAGTCCTGCACTTATGGGTGACTTTTGGACAAAGTGCAGTCTACAGTATTTTATTCTAAGCATTCATTCCATTAGCTAAAAAAATTAACAAAACATTTAAATAAAAGGCACACCAGTCCAATCCACGCAACAAATCCTGTGATCTTTTACACATGTTGGACACACACCCTTCCAAACACACATCAGACGGTCTGTTATCTGCTCTCACACAGTGGATTGAAAGAGCTTTATATGCTTCTTAAACTGCTACCATGTTAATCAGAAATTAAACATCTCCTCTTCTACCATAACAGCCTATAAGGCAATAGTTATTTCAGAAAATGACTCACTTTCTACCAGGGTGATTTGCTCAGAGTACAAATGCTGGCAGCTACCCATTACAACAATCTATTTTGGCCACTGAGGAGCTCCACTGGAGCAGTTGGAGGTAAAGTGCCTTGCTTAAGGGCACCTCAGTGGTGGTAACAGTGGCGGGTCCATATTTATCCTTTTAGTCCTGGATATCAGAGACTCAAAGGGTTCTGGATTTTGTTTGAAACATTTAGAAGTAAAGTAATGGCCTCCATGAAGTCCATGAAGTCAGTAAAATGATTCAGATGTCTTTTTGTGTAAGGTTTGCTTACATGAGCTAAGGTTAGCCACACTAAAGTAATGGTCAAATTAGACCGAGTAGTTGATATTAGCGTATGAACCTAAACATTTGGTGGTGCTAGTTCTTCACTCAGAAGAAGAGGGCGTAACAAGATGATGTTAAATAAGTGCCAGTCGAACCTAAAAAAAACAAAAATCATAACGGTAATATGACATATACTGCATGTTGTTTTTTCTTTTGTTTTTTTTAATCCCTCCAGTGTAGCATTAGCTTCGATACACCCAGATTTCCTAACTCAACCGAGTATTTTCTTTCAAATTCCCGGTGTGTCCATTTCAGGGTTTTTCTTTTTTAGGCCCAAATTCTAAATGCGTCAGACTAGGGAGCACATGAATCAAAGAGAGCCATTGTTAATGTTATCAGTAGCAGCAGTGTGCTTTCCCTCCTTTTCCTCCTGTGAAAAGGTCTATTGCATGAAACTTTCAGCAATTAGCAATGTGTTTGTGTCGCCCGCATTCGCGTACAACATACCACCAAAACGGGACCGGTTTAGAAAACCTCCATAAAAGGTGAACAACTCCACAGGGTCCATTAATGACACATAAAAGGAGACAATTAAAGCAATTAAATATGTGCTCAAGTGATTTGAGATTCACCTCTATTGGAGGTTAAATGAACAACAAATGAAAGGATTTACTCAAAAACAAGTGGCCTTATTGAACAAGACATAGACTCAGGTACTAAAATGAGTGATCTAATAAAGGAATATGTCAAATAAGTATTTTAAAAAAGTAGCAGTCGGTGGGATGTGTGTGCTCCCTTCCATCACACCCTCTTTTTTTTTTATACAATGTGCTCGGGTTTAGAGCTTGTAAAAAGTTTTTTTTTTTTTTTTTTTTTTCCCTTTCTTTAGTTTCTCTCTAATTTAAACTCCCATTCAATTTAAAGTCTGGAGATTGAACTGACCGCAGTAAAAAAAAAAAAAAAAAAAAAAGAACAAATCCCTGAACCGTCACAAAAGAGGGGAGAAATTGAACAAAAAGGAATCGAGAGGATGTCTATGAAGTAGACTGAGTGAAAAGGAAAGGAGGAACAGATTGGGAGGGAGAGAAGAAGAAAAACGAGGGTTAACTTTGTGACAGTTTGGAGCACGAAAGGCGCCAAGCTTCACTGCCGTTTCATCATACTCTCCTGAATCACAAAATGAGGTTATAAGAGATGAAGGAGGAGGAGAATGGAGGAAAAAAAAGGGGGTTGAAAGAAAGATGAGGCAAAGGGAAAGGGAGACACACCTGATGTTGGCAACAGTCACACTCACCCATACAGCACATTTTAATTTAACGTTTGATATGTGAGCATTGTGCACATGCATGAACCTTGGCCTGAGCTAAATACTATTGCCTAAGCAAAATCTGTCCACAGAAATACATGTATAAAATCTCGTGAGGATTCTGGACAATGTTAAGCATCTCTACAGGTAGACCAGCACTGGTTAACCCTCAGAGACCCACACAGCTGCATTTGTGTGTTTTTAGGGGGCAAAGGGATCTTTAGAGAGGCATAGCCACAGTCCTAAATCTGTAATAAACAATGTGTTCCCTTCAAATTTGAAAGTTTAGAGTGTATAAAGGCTTAGAACATCATGATGGAAGTATATATATATATATATATAT
>CALSBV010011210.1:126874-139106 GCA_943590825.1 Bovichtus diacanthus | reverse complement strand
TATATATATATATATATATATGATGGCCATTCTCATGCTTTATTATGAATCATAAACATCGTATGCTTGATACCATGCGTTACACAGATTTGGTAGCAAATTTAATTTTTTTTAAAAGAAATGGTCTCACTACAATGAAATGGTTACTATGGGGACAAACATCTTCACACATTATTACATGTGGGTTCATTGGATCCACAAGAGTCTCAGCTATCCAGTCACACCCACTATATGCAATTTCAAGACAGCATGCAGAGATATTAAAATACACCATTTTAGAATAGGCGAAAATAATACATTTATACTGTATGCAAAAAAACAGCATGATTTTTGCCTAAAATGTGATTATTATGAAGTGGGCATTTCTGTAAAAGCGGGAATTGGTGGGTAACCACAGAACATATTTCCATTCAGATATCTTGAGGTGAGAGGTCAATGGAGCGCCGTGAATATGGCCATGGCAGTTTTTCCCTCGCCAAAATTTAGCCTACGTTATTTAGCAACCTCCCCAAGCGAGTCAGCATGACTTGGAGACAATAGATTTATTAGGTTTTCCAAGCTTCATATCATATCAGTAGCTACTCTACACTCTAGCTTTAAGACAGTAAAGTTGGCCAGGAGTCCTGCGGGTCTCAGAGGGTTAAAAGCAGTTCATTGCAACAGTGCAACAATAACATCTGTCAGCCAGCAGTTTCTGTCATTGAACTCTTTTTCTGTGGGCAAAACATCTGCTATCAGACTGGAGTCTTAAGCTCAGAGAACAGAGGGGGGAAAACTCGAAGCCTTTGTGCTTTTAAGGATATTGAGAGACATCCATTGTTTCCATAGTTGACAGCTCCGGTGACAGCTAAGTCAAATTATATGGCACTGTCGCAATGCGTTTGGGCCTTGGTATCCTCCTCTTCCCCCTCTTCCTTCTCAAACACACACGCACACACAATACAGGAATGCACACGCACGCGTTTATGCAAAATGTGAATATTTTCTGCGGGTTTATGGCCACAGCACACATTACTGCGTGAAAAATGGTTTAATTTGTAAGGGATTACATTTACTCGAGTACTGTACTATAGTACACTTCTGAGGTACTTGTACTTTACTTAAGTATTTCAATATTACGCTACTTTATACTTTTATTCCACTACATTTTGGAGGCAAACATTGTACTTTTTACTTCTCTACTGGTATTTGTTACATTAAGTTACTTTGCAGATTTATATAATTTATAAAAAAAATTATTAGTTAGTATAGTATTAGTATTGGTTTAGCTACCCAGCAGGGTATTGAGTAATTATACTTATTCCCATCTCTAGCAGCTGCAACATTAAAGCAAAGTACACATTAATGCATTAAAAATGATAAGTCAGAAGTATCATATATATGAATCTGAAATGGACTTTTACTTTATGTACTTAGGTCTATTTTCGATGCTATACTTTTGTATTTATATTTGAGTATGAATGAAGGACTTTGATTTGTATTGAGTATTTTATCAGTTAAAGATCTGGATACTTCTTCCACAACTGTTTCGGTTCAGCTTGATTTGAATAATAGATTATGAAATTAAGATTGAATGAAAGTCCTCAGCTTTTGCAAAATTTCAATAGAAGTATTTATTCTCTTTTATAGCTGCCATTGTTTATTTTTGGGCTTTTTTGAGGGAGTCATTCTGTTACATTGTCATCTGCCACCTTGCACGATAAATAAAGGTAAGATAAGATAGAACTTTATTTATCCCGCGGGAAACTGGTGTGCAACAGTTGCAATACACAGTGGGAGACAGTATAAGATGCAAAAAGGTACAAATAGTGCAAAATGTTTTATACATATATATATATATAGAAACATGTAAAAAATAAAATGAGATGAGGTAAGGTGCAGTATTAATAAAAAAATGACATAAAAAAAAAAAAATTACCAAACCAAACTAAGTATGAAGAGGGAGTAAGCTACATATGAACCTAAATATAAGAATGAAGATGATGGAGAGAGAGAGAGAGAGAGAGAGAGAGAGAGAGAGAGAGAGAGAGAGAGAAAAAAGGAAAAAATAATTATAATTTCCCATGTAGGGAAAAAGGATTTAAGAGAGAAAGAGGGTGAGAGGCGAGACACAAAGTCTCTCGGCCCCTCTCACCTCCTCTTCCGTGACACAGTTTTAAAGTCGAGGAATTCTCTCGCTCACGCTGCCCGCCGGCTGTAGCAAGCAGCTACAGCGAGAGAATTATTTATGAATTCATCTACACAGTGTGTCCAACTGCATGCCCGCCAGCTAGCCCACCGGATACAACAACTCCACATACTCTGGAGTCCGAGTCCTGACTGCTCGCTGACTACAGAATAATAATAATAATAATGACATGCTGTTCCTCGGATAAATATTTAAAGATAGCCCGTTATACTTCTCATCATAAATGTATATGTAGCCACAGAGACTTGTCAAGAGTGTTTATGATGCTTTCACCTGAAATTGTATGATCGCAAAGAAACCACACCCAGTTCATGTTTATCATTTTTTTGCAAAGAATCTTTCACAATGCCTATGCAAGAAAAAAACCCATCAAAGGGAAGCAGCTGTGGGCTATTTAATAAGCTGTAAACAGCTCACGGGGAACACAACAGGCTGAGCTGCCATCTGCTATTAATGAAGTGAAATGAAGGACAGTCTCTTGACAGAACCCTGGTTAACCTTGGGGTCATAGTGAGCATTTGGAAAGTTCTCAGAGTGCCATGCATGGGCGTTTTGGCCACTTTTTCCCTTTTTCTTTTCTGGGAATCAACCCAATAATACCTTCTCTGGCTTGGGTCAGGCTCTGTGACTCAGGCTTTATCAAACATGGAAGGCTCAGTGTGCAAATCTTTCATTCTGTGATTTCACCGATGAGCCCAGAGATTATTTTCTCAGATAGCTTGAGGATGTAGGTATCGCAGCATTAAGAATCTTCTGACTAAGTTTTTGTAAACAGCCTGTTTCTCTCTTTTTGAACTTTTTTATAGTATCCAGCTCATTTGACTTACACTGAATGAAGGCACTGATTTTCAGCGTCATTCTTCCATCCAGCTGACTTGTGTGTACTGTTTGTTCACAACAGATTTCTCGGTTTTTGTATGATAAAAAAAACATTGGTTGTTGTTTAAAAATTTTCTGAAATGCATAAATTGTCACGTTTGGCTAAAAAAAAAAAATTGTGTAGTGTCCGCCACCCCATATGAAGGGCAGTTGAGGTGGTTTGGCACTGGACAACTTAAAAAAATAAATAAATAAAACCCCCCCCGTACATCAGTGAGTTGCATTTTACCTTCTCAGCCTCACTGAGCTGGAACCTACCACCTGCCCACGTAAGTATAGGGGGGGAGCTAAACTGAGCACGCGTCAAAAATCACACAGAAATATGAACATACCATTAATACAAGATCTGTAAATTACCGCTGACATCTCAATGTATCTACAGGCCATCATTACATGCCAATGAGCACACAAAATATCACAGGATGTCATTTACTGCAGAACTGTCCTCCCTATCTTCCTCCCTGCTCAGAGCTCATAACCAGGCACACCTGTTGGCTCTTTCCTTGAGCTGCTGATCTCCAACAACGAACAAACTGAAACATTGGACTGGAATCAATACGTAAGCAGACACAAAACACTGGAAATGTTGGGGAACGGGGCTTAGCGGAAAGAAAGAAAGGCAGCCCTTTCACAGCAGAAATATACTTTGTAACTTTGTCCAGAAAATAGTTATTCAGAGTGCTTCAATGGGGAAATGACAATTAAAGCAAAAGGAGCAAACGCAAACATCATCAACATTTCTGACCTAAAAGGAGAGGAGAATATCAAGTCGCAAGGACGGAAATGTAAAGCCACGCGAAACATATTAAGTATGCTTTCGAAAGCAGCATTATAGAGCAAGGCCAATTAGCGCTTTAAAAGTAATCAGCAGAATAAAAAATAAAAATCAACAGGAAGCCCAACAGTAAGATAGTGTTTTGGCCCCCAATTACGTAACTGACCAGACACGCCACCAGATCATCCAGAAGTTAAAAGAAAGAAAGAATTTTGCTTTCTTTTAATATTCAGCGAATACCTCAAACATCAAGTTGCTAGAATGTATGGATTGATGAACTTACTGCTACTACCAGTCCCACTAATGAGGCAATAGCTAAAGATCAACTGTCTCACCTTGGATTTCTCCTTCAGTTTATTCCACATTCTCGCTGTGCTCACCCCCTAACCACTAAACTAATTTCTTATGCATTTTATTCAGTCAGGCAATTCCCTCTATCACTGTTACTCCCAAATCAGCTAACCTATCCGTTTGTTGACCTCCATTTCCAAGGCCTCTCTTGAACCAGTTCTAAACTCCTTGTCAGAAAGTATAGTCACTATATCCTCATCAGATTGTCCCCCCCCTCCACCACTAAAAACCTTAAAGGTTCCCTATGAACAAACAGGTTTCTAACATTAAAAAAGCATCAAATCTGATTAAAATAGTATGTTACTAGATTAGGCTTAAAATTTAAAGGCAGAACGAGTAGGACTTTCAACGTTAGCCCCTCTCCCCAATGACACCGGAAGAACACGGCCCCTTACCGCGTCGAGGGGTTAGGCTGCTCGTCAGTGGGTGACCGCTTTGTCGTGTTTTCGTGCGTTTCACCTCGCTTTATTTGTGTTTCTTCGCCCTGTTTTCCGCCATTTTTTCGTAGCTTCCTCTTGGATGCATGCTTACGATCTGGTACCTGGTCGCTACGTTTTTATAGAAGTTGACGACCGAAATAAGAAAATCCGGGAAAACTTCAAGTGGGTCCCCACTTTGTTAGGAGAATCCCACTGTACTGTACCTTTAAAAGAGTCTCATCCCTACAACTATTACTTATATTTTGTATTTGTTTTTGTATTTTGTGCTTTATATGTAAACTTAATGTGGCCAAGTGTGTCCATAGAACTGGCCAGTGTGTATCCATGTGCAGCTCACACCAGTTTCCACGCATGGAGCTGGAACAAACTATGACAGAAAAGCCAAAGGAGAGGGCGGAGGGGGGCGGGGGGGGGGACATCACCTTAACCTGAATCTGACATCATGGGTACACTGAGAGTACCATGTTAGCGTCTGCCTGTCACACTGGATATCTGCTGAGAAGAGCGTCATCACTTGTTTGGGTTGACGCTGAAGACGTGTTTGAGATGTGTTTTACATCCCGAGGGAGGCTTTTTAAAATGGGACTTACAAATAAAGATGCAAAAGTACACTGATCTCCACGCGGAGCTGAGGGACACTTTGGACTGAGACTCTGGGCTGAGACTCTGGACATGGACTATGTGGTTTCCCTGGCCTCTCGTTCTCCTTTTCTGCGTGCAGCTGTCACGGACCAACACGCACAAACACACAGCTAACCACAATATCTCTAGAAATAAATGTATGATCAAATTTGAAACATGTTCTATTACACAGACTTGTGACGGTTATTGAAAGTTAAAGGTACATCTGCTCTCTCGTACAATTCCCAAGCGTGCGGCTCTGCGACCACTCCACCTGTCAATCACAGATGTCAATCATGACCCCTTTTTACAGCATATATCAAACAACTAATTAAAACCAAACTTATCAGAAAAATTAACACCAAATTAACATACATCAGCTTGATAAGAACAACCTAAAATGAAAGGATGCATTGTGTAACATACGGGAGTGACTGATGGCTAGTGTAACAGGATTGTGAGTATGAGACGGAAATTCATGTTACACACATACACCACAAAAGTCATTATAAAAGAAAAAAGCTCTAAGGATTCTTAGTAAGTCTGGGAGTCTTGCCGAACAGTCTGATGCCAGGGCGGCAAGCAACAGGCTTCAAGCCTTGACCTCTGGACTTAATGCAGTCTTATGTTCGTGCAAATAGAAATAGAACTAAAAGTAATTTTCAACGGAAGCCGATGACATGGAGCAACAACCTGACACGTGACAACTGTCAAAGTTAAACTGGCCTCAACTTTTTACAGCGCTCCAAGCGTGGACTAATCATGTTTTATTTCACCATTCCGGGTTCCAAAAAATGGAAGAAAAATGTATTCTTGCTGTCAGCCAGTTCCTAGTGGAGTTTACCGACATAACTAGATAAACGAGTGGTTGAGCAACACTTTAAAATGGGACAATGAAGCAATGATTGGTCACTCATAGTGTGAACATAGCATAAGGGGGTTACGAAGACTACATCCGACTGAGTCACGTTACCAGAGGCGATCTGCGGCCCCTTCTAGCGTGTGTCCGCCTAAGTCTTATGCGCCGGGACTTCTTTCTTTTGCTAGAGCAGCCCGCGTTGTCGAGGTGTGAATTCAAATTGTGAATGTACATAAATACCTTGTATTTACTGTTAATAATTGACATGGACATTTGATTTCTAATGCAGCACTTCATTTGTTCTGACTTTTTCTTCACACATACACCACAGAACTAGTGCGTGAGAGAGATGGAGGGAGAGAAGCAAGGGGTGACACACATTGACATATTTATCCGTTTCTGGTGTCAGACGAGTATGAAATATGAGCACGGCTCATAAATACCATGTTGACCAGCAGTCATAACAACTGCTGAGACAAGTTATTATTTAGCGATCACGACATTGTCAGACAAAATAAACAAACATACAGGTTAGTGACAGCTGGTGGAGAGGGTGAGACGCAACAAGAGGTTGCCATTCAATAAAGCGAATAGGCATCTGTTACCACATCTACATGGGCTGCATATGTGTGTTAATGCTTGTAACGACTCATTACAAATGTGGCTGCTGGAAAACTAACAGTGGACATTAAAACTGCGTCGGAGCCAGAGCACAGTGCTTTAAGGGCTTTGCATCTTCACCATCATTTTGATATTTGTTCATGGCTTTTAATTCATTTGTAGTTTTATTTGACAATTAAAGTTCAGATGGAGAAGAGCCCAACGATAATAAAGATAATATTGTACTGTATTAGATTATTTTTTTAAAAATGACCACAACATAGCACACGTAAAATAATTAAATTATCAAATAAAATAATTAAATTATACATTTATATTATAAAAGATACGTCAAAGAAAAAGCAGCCAAATGTATGACACAAGGTTGCTATTGTAGCTCTATTTGTAAAAGCAGATAAGCTACATCTCTCATTTTCATCCAAAAACTGTATCGCTCTACACCAAATCCTTTGTTGTTTCAACAAGTTGTGCTGCTAACAGATTGGACGTGTTGTCTGTATCTGTGACCGTTGCAGAACAACATTGTCACCTTATTTGCCAAGATGCTCAAAGCTGGCAAGCATGAAACTAGCTCTAAGCGGATTCCTGCTTGCTCAAACATAAATTTGGTTTACAAGATAAAGAAACAACAAATTCATGCCAGTTGGATGATACACAGTTGTAAAATCTCTGAGCTGATTCATCTGATGTGTGGTGGAGGTTGATTATTTCAATGGGACATTGGAACTGATAAAAAGAATAGTTTCCAGCAGGAATCACTGGTTCAGGGTGGCATTTGCCGAGACTGAGGTGCCTTGGAAGTCTAGCAATTTGACACTGACAAGGATAACTATAGTTTTTTTAAATTTTTTTTATCTTATTTGCAGCAGCGGCAAGATTAAATGTCATGCACTAGATTTTCGGACTGATATGGTTTAACATTTCCTACAGAAAGAAGAGCAGCAGCGGGTGCAGAAGTACTTTGTCTTTGTGCCTGTCACAGCAGAGCGGGCCAGATGAGACCTGAACTGCCACACCAGATGGCAGGTGACGGTTCTGTGGGACGCAGACCACAGGGGACAGGCAATGACGACACCGTGTGTGTGTGTCTGTGTGTGTCTGTGTATTGTGTTAGGGAGAGAGACGGATAATAATAGAGAGCCTGAGTTTTATTGTAGAAATTGGGATTTTAGTTTGAAAAATGAGCTCTGAACTACTCTAATGTCATATGAAATTAATGACCTTTCAAGATCAGTAGGTTTTAACTAGCTTCTATATTAGAAAGCTGTAAGGACGGAGAGCTTTTAGAACTTGAAATCCAGCTCAGATAACAAAATAACCTTGACCCCCGACATCCTCGATAAGCTGAATACGGACCCAAATCTTAAACTGCAACCAAAGCAACTTTTCAATGCAAGCTGATCAGAACACGTGTGATCGGAGATAGACGCTCCAAAAAAAAAGGAAAAAAAGGATGAAAGGACACGTTCAAAGCTAGCCATTGCAAATAAAAGTCGAAGGTGAAAACAAGGAGTATGAGTAGACTAAGAAATACTTTTTGTTTTACCTGAGGAAAGCACAACGGCAGTTATTAATAAAGCATCCTGAGGGGAATATGCATACCAAATAGTTCCACAAAAGTCATCATCTCACCAGGAATATTTGTACCACATTTCACTGATATTTAATAGTCTGGCTCAAAGTGTTTGACCGACCTACTGACAGACCAGCATTGACTTCCCAAGAACCACGACAGGAGCATTGTTAAGAATCCAATACTGGTTTGCAACATTGCCCGTAATACAAATAAAAATACAACGAGAAGGACATCCCCCTTCAATTAAGGTTGATGGCTAGTTCCATTTTTACTGCGAAGACGGAAATTGAAGCTGCAAGTAAAACAAGTCGGAAGACTAAGTTTAGCCAGGTTAGCTTTGTAAGCTATTGTTAGCAACGCCGGGGGATAACAACGCGACGTGTCCACAGATGGGTTAGTTGAACAATACTGTGTGTGCGACTGATTTCACGAGACTCAAATAAGACAGAAGTGCTAATAAACAGCATATTTCTACAGCTTTTACACTGTCGATACGAGGAGCAACCATCTTAGGTTCTCCTGACCTTCACGTTGGAAATCCAACCTCGGGGAATCCAGTTGAATACTTTCCGCTGGGAACTCGGAAATTCTGACTTCCCAGTACGTCATAAACAGCAGCAGAAGCCACTTTCTAACAATGTGTTCCTACCTGCCAGTCTTTATTAGTGTGTGCAACAGGATAAGACGACACCTGCAGGTGCCTCCTTCAGCTCAGTAACATGACACTGCCTGCAATCTGCCACTGTTTGCTACCTCTCACAGAGCAGAAAATAACTTATTTTGTGCGTGGCTGACAATTCTATTTTTGCCGAAAGCTTGTGGTACTGTATGTGTGTGCTGTTTTTTGTCCATCTGACAGCAGAAGGCATCCCACCAACTGCCCCCAATTACACACCCTGCCCTGTGACACACAACGCCCACAGACTGACCAGTGTCTCGCGGCGAAAAGTCCAGACAGGTATAATTTCATGACACGGGCTGGTTTGCCATCACACACCCACCAAGCATCCCTAAAGGACAGCTTATTTAGTCCACCGTCCACACCATCATTCCACATGCGGTGCAACTGGCACCATGTGGGATTGTTAATGGATCGGCCTCATTTTTTTCAGATCCCATTTACAATCGGGTGATTGGTCTGCTTTTTGTTTGCTTGTCAACTGCAAGTGGTGACAATGTGGTAAGGTAAAAATAGAAAAGTATTCGCTCACGCTCAGCAGCGCTTCCCATACTCTGCTTGCCATATCCATTAATTCATATATTTTATATATGCGGTATGCATCTCAAAGCAAAAATCAATTCCAGTTTAAAAATACCTTTGGTATGTGGTCGTATATCCCGGCGAGTTTTTTTTTTTTTTTTAAAGGGTGTATTTTGGATCATTGTTATACTTTTACCGCCTCGGCTAATAGCCCCCCCACCACCCCCCACGGTTACCATAGCAACACACAGGTAAGTGGAAAGGAGTGCTTAGTTCGCCACGCAGCATGAAGCCCATTTCTAAAACTGTTGACCTATAAAAACATACACCCACCAACGTGAGGAGGCTACCGCTGCCATATATGTTTCAGACTCTTTGTGCGTTTTAAAGGTAGCAGATGCAGAAAGAAAAATCAATAACTGAAGTTTTCTTTTTTTTATATATATACACAGGGTCTGTGTTGTCTTTGACCAAGCTTTTTTATTTATCTCTCTCTCTCTGTGTGTGTGTGTGTGTGTGTGTGTGTGTGTGTGTGTGTGTGTCACATCTTCTAAATGACATCACATGCGGTGTAGAGAGGACTCTGCAGTTTGGAAAGTGAACACGACGTCTTGCTTTTTCTGTCTCTCTCAGGAAATGATGTTCTTCCCTGCATCCATCTTTCTTCTTGTATCGCACCAACTCCCTTTTCCCAACTTCATCATCCTCTCTCCTCCCGCCGCTTCTCTTCTATCTCCTTCAGCCGTTTCCATTCCTTTTTGGTGAATTAATTTCCCTTCCCTTCTCCTCGTCTCCGTCCTCCCTCTTTTTCTTTGTCTGAGGAGTTATCTGTCACTCTTCACATACCTCCACTTTCACTTTTCATCACCCCCCTTTACCTCCCGTTCTCCCTTCATCCGCCCTTGTTTCTCCCCCTTGGGCTTTGCTGTGTCTGATCTATCAGAAGCTCCAGACAGCTGTCTATTCCCTGCAGGCAGCCATCAGAGACACTGACCATATGGGAGGAATAGTGATTGCGCTCTGCTGGTCTCTTATTGTGATGTTTCCTTTTTTTTTTTTTTTTTTTAAGCCTTCTCCCAAAACACTTCTTGTAAAGCTGTTGTCTTCAAACTCCTTTCATTTTGCTTCCCGCTGAATCTTTCAGGCCGTCAAGAGCCAAACTGCTCAGTTGTGGTGGAGGGGGGTGGGGGGTTTGGAGCAGAGGAGGTAGGTATTTCTGTGACAAAGTCACGGACACTAGGTGTATCAGGGGATCATTAGGGAATAATATGACGGTTGCGTATCTCCACTGTATTGTTTCGCTTGTTTGGGCTGTTTTAAAAAATAAAAATAAAAATGCAAAATGTTTGTCTTTAAAGTGAATTGAGGCCATGAGATATTTTTGTCTTGTGTATTTCCGGAGTTGGGTATGCATGGCAGAGAACATTTGAGAGAAAAAACGGAAAAGGCAGAACTTTGTCGGGATTATGGGAAATTGAAATGTCAGCTTCAGTTAAATACTTGTCGTTTCTTTTCAGCACAGTACAACACTGGTACAGAACATGCCATGGTGTACTAAGATGTCTTCCTTTCTTTTTGCTTGAGTGCAGGTA
Source organism: Bovichtus diacanthus (assembly GCA_943590825.1). NCBI lineage: Eukaryota > Metazoa > Chordata > Actinopteri > Perciformes > Bovichtidae > Bovichtus > Bovichtus diacanthus. The sequence goes on along the minus strand of CALSBV010011210.1, from coordinate 128,003 downwards.
TAATTCTAAAGCTGAAACTAATCAATATTTTTATACACCCAAAGGATCAAATTACTATATATAATGTGAAATGGGTCGCCCCGTAATGACGGACCTTCATCACGGACCTTCATCACGACCTCACTCTGCAGTTCCTCCTTACTGTTTTAATTCTCTCACTGCTGTCACCAGCATTGTTTCCAGCCACAGCGGGCAGCTGTTTTTCCGTAAAAGAGCTCTGATACACCCCACTATAAGACACCTGCCCGGGACCAAAAGTCAGGGACTAGCAGGGAAACATAATGGAGCATTTAGCAGCCATCTTAATAATTATTAATATTGGCTTTTTAATGGAGTATCATGAGGATAAAATGTCAACTAGCTTTTTCAAATTCTACTTTAATATCTGATGGCAAGTACTTGGCACGATTCTATTTCAGAAAAGATAAAGAAGACTTCTTAAAGATTTAGCTCAATGGCTATTTCTTTGTCTGTTCGTTAGCAGGATTACGGAACAGCTACCGGCCCGATTTACATGAAACTTGGTGGAAGGGTGTAGCTTGAGCTGAAAGAACCATAGCACAGACACACACACGTCATACCACTCTGTTCTCTCCTTGAGGTATCTCTACACTGTAGATCTGCATATAATTTTTTGCAACACCAACTATGAGAGCACCAGACTTCTTTGGCGACGTAGAAGACAGAGGGCGAAAACAGCTGAAAAGACTCCCACACTTGTTGAATATAAAAAAATACATTTTTAAAGAACATATATGACTTAAAAAGTTGGCAAATCCTGTCAAATTTGACCTGCATATTCACTCGTTTGTCAAAACGAGTTCAACATTCCAGCACGTTGCAAGCATTTTCCTAGAGGCATGAGTTAATTGTGATGGCTATATCGGGGTGTTATCTGTACCGTGTTGGAGAATCCTCCTCGTCGGTGTCTTTAAGCTCCATTGTCCCCCATTAATCACAGAATAAGTCATTATAAAAATCCTTCAGACAGAGGTCTTATTGTGTGTCACCTTTCACTTATGTCACTTTCCTCATTTCTCTCCTCAAGGTGAACTCCAATAATAGATACAGTGAAAAGATGATTAATTGCATGGAACTAATGGCAGGTTTGTGACGAGTGTGAGTAATC
>CALSBV010011210.1:114875-126864 GCA_943590825.1 Bovichtus diacanthus | reverse complement strand
CAATTAAAGAGAGGGGGGCATAAATCTATCAATCTATTCTATGTTGCCAACTTTTGTGTGTGTGTCTGACAGAGTTAAAAATAGACATTCTGAAGGCTTGTGCAGAAATGATGCATTGGGTGTCTCCCCAAATTATTTATCATTTTTCTGTCAGGTTTAATTGTGACATTTGTATCTGTCATGCACATGTCTACAGACCCTGGAATCACATTCAATTTGCATTCCAATGATTCCAAAATGTAAAATACTTTATTGCTCCCCCTGCCCTCTCTTTCTCTCTCCACACCCTTACCGTTGTTCTCGTCGCCTCTCGCTCGCCAAGCTATGTGGCATTTGGCCCGTCAGACCATAACGGGCAGATTGTTTGGTCTGTCTGAGCATGATAAGCTCTCTAAAACATGTCAATAGTGCAACTGGCAGGGGAAAGCAGCAGCAGGGCCATAAACTGGCCCCCAGCCGACTGGACTCATCACCAAGTCCTGCTAAAGCCAGTGCCGGTGATTCATTTACTGTACTACCATTCCAGACCCAAAAAAAAACAAACTCTACAAACCCAGGCGGACTTGCTATTGATAGATTGGAGTTTTAATTATACAAGTATTTAGGTTTATAGGCAGCGCTGTCGCTGTTGGTTGAGCTGAAACTCCCCGGGCAACGCCAAAGAAGCTTTAGGGAGCGAATTAGCTGACTAGCAAACACGGCAAAGCATGAAAGTTAACTTGCGACCTCCAGAGCTTTCAAGCTGCTCCCCATGGACTTGTGCAGTGGACGCAGTTCGGTCAGTTGTCATGGAGATATCTCGGAGCAAACTCCCTTCTGTTGAGGATAAACACGAGATGTGGTTGAAAGCTCTGGGAAAAGCCAGTAAACGGACCTTAAACTAAGGGATAAATGATTTTAGCCATGTGAGCGATAGGCTCTGATAAAGGCAATGTTCATATCTGTTGGTCGGTCGGTCCACCATTTTAATATAAACTACTGTGTGAATTGCTATTAACTTTTCTGCACACATTCATGGACCATGGAGATTCAGAGGATTGCTCCTCATGACTTTGACCTACTGAAGGAAACGCCAGGGGATCATCAAAGTTTTCACTTATCCTCTGAAATATTTCAACATCTACAGGATGACCGCCATGAGGTTGACACGTGGTTTTTTGAATGAAAAGTCTCAACAACTTTTGAATGGCGACAGTCAATTCCTCAACGGGTGGATCAACAGAACATTCTTTGCCAACTACTGTGATGGTTGAGTCATTGCTTTGGGTCACGTTTCAAGCAAATACGCCAAGCACTCGCTTCCAGAGTGTGTATGTACTTTCTGCTTTTTCTCCATTTCGTTGCACACTGAATATCTTTGGGTTTTGGAATACAAGTCAGACAAAACAAGACATTTGAATCGACACCTTGGATTCTGGGAAATGGATGCAAGTTTTTTCCCAATTTTCTGACATTTTATAGACAAAAAGTGATTGAGAAAAATAATCATTGATTGCAACTCAAAAGAAACCTCACTCACAGTTGTAAAAAGGCCTTTCTGGGATCATTTGTGAGCTTGATTTCTTGCTCACAGTAGCTTACTTGTTCGGTTACCTTGACAGATTCGACTGTAGCCCTCTTCAGAAGTGTCACAGGTGGTGGTGACCTCCTTACGGCGCGCATCTCAACACCACCCGGAACACTTCAGAGGAAGGCAGAGCTGCAGCTGAAACGTTCAAGGTAAACGGATAAAAAAAGCTAGTCGGTAAGGAGCAACTCAAAAACAAATTCTTGCAGTTTGACTCAATTCAATACAATTTCACCCAGCCAATTTAATTATTTATCCTTATTTCTATTTTATTTTTTGAGACTTTTACTTCAATCTCTTATAAAGCATGCACCACTGAAAATAGCATGGTCATTAATATCGTAAAGTCATGAAACACACCAGTATACTGTAAGTGACCATTTCATTTTTCACTCAAAGTACAATCTTTGATAAACCTCCTCCTTCCAACAGTATGGGGGTCGGGAATAAGCTGCACTTATAGAGCTACACACTAAAAAGGAAAAGAAACAACCAATCAAATCTGGTTTCTCATTTAATTCATGCCGGCAAACGGGCAGCTTGTGTGCAGTTATAGAGCTTGTGATGCTCATGCTCTCTATACTGCACTCTGTATGATGAACTCCACAGTGTGTTAGTGTAGGGGGAGGGAGGGGTGGGGGGGCGTACCTTGTACTTGAAATAAAAGGGGTCCAAAATCTCGCTTGTGACTTTTCTGGCCTCACATCTCTGTCACCCAGCATTAAGCTTATCAAACACTGCAGAGATGCAATCCAAGTAGGGTTTTCTTTGGGAAAATTAATGCATATTCCCTTTTGTATCATGTTAGAATTCATTGATTTATACCACCAATGTATTACCAAGAAGGAAATATGAGCAGATTCTGTATCTGTTCCTTTCCCAACAAAATACTGTCACACGCCTGTTGCACCCGTCAGTCGCTTTTGTGTAACAAAAAAAAAAAAAAAACTCAACTCATTACTTCTTCAGCAACAACGGCTCAGAGTGCAATGATGCAGCAGGCTGATCTGACCTCTCACACTCTGATATGACAATATAATAGATGAGGCTATTTAAACATGGTGAGTCTATACACATCACATTCGTGAGATGACTCATATAGTGCTGTTTTCCACCATCAATAAATATGGGACCAGAGACAGAAGGGGGGATTCATTTCATCCTCATTTTGTCTCATTTCTATCATTAATATGATAAAAAAAAAAAAGAGAGGGTAGAAATTCCTCATTTGATATAGAAAGTCAGGATAGGATGTAACGGGGACTTACGAGAGGGTCCTCTCCAGGTGCCCTCCTGTGGAGCCGATGATTTCTCCAAGGGTACAGAACGTCTGGCCCAGAAAGTCCTTCAGGGGGAAACGGATAGAAGAGAGAATTAATTGCATGACGGGGCCAAGATATAGTCCAGCCAACAGAGAAGTACTGTAAATACGACCCTCGGATAACTTAAAGAACTTAGGGTTTGCTGTGATCATTCCTCCTCCTCATAATGGCCATTAAAGTATCACTTCCTAATGGCTTTTTAATGTAAGTGATAAAATCCCCAGTCCTTCTATACAGAAATGTATTCTTATAATTATCTGAGTTTGACGTGTTAATATGTTGTTCTGCTTTGTCTCTAATGCAGCAGGGATCCGGAGGTGTTGACAGGTGCTCCTTGGTAGCACCTGGCCCCGGTGCTCCCCAACTATAAAACTCCGCCTTCCTGGCCGCATGCAAACGTTGTTTTGTTCCCTTTCATGCAACGTCTACACATCGCAGTCATGCATACACGCACCCTCGCCACTAACTGCTGCTAACCACACCTCATCCTTGTCTTAGTTTATCTAAGGGTTTATTGTGTGTTAATTTCGCTGAATAAATGACTTATTACATTCCTTCCGTCTGCATCTCCCTCTGTTTTGTCTTGGCTTCAGAGCCAAGTCGTGACACGGAGGCTAAAATGCTACTATGATGTTCTGGCAGTCTTCAGGCCCGTTCAGAAAACAATGTGACGACGGCACCACTACACTCTGAAACTCATCGTTTCCAACGGCTTGCGTCGAGCAAAGCATGTGTGCAGGACTGCGCGAATACCCATAGAAACGAGGCAGCCAGCCTGGCAAAGAAGGCAAAATGGAGGAAAAGGGAATATTGTACATTTCTGAACTCTCTGAACTGCACAACAAAACTTTGCGCCTGTATTCAGGAAAGCCCCATCTTGGAAACACGTTTCCAACCAAGTAGGCACATCAGGTATGCTTTAGCAGGTAGCACATAAGGAGGCAATGTGTAGCCTATATGAGGGGTTTTCAAAGACTAAGACTATGGGCCTCCGCTCAGACAAAGCTTGGAAAAAGGCAGCTCCCTTAGTTCCCTTGCTTAGTCAATTCCTGGTTGCCTATGGGATCATGATTATGTTGTCTGATCCTCAAGCCATGATAGCCATGATAGCCTAATATTGCTTTTAGTCAGAAACTAAAGATTTCACCAAATACATTAAAAAGGTTTCTGTCTTTGGGAAAAGTGGGAAAAACGGTAAAATTTGAGCCAATAAAATCTCTTTAACCGTATAATCTCAAAGGGCCTTTAGGCAACTAACGAGGATATCTTCCACACTTAGTCTTTTCAATACCAAATGACCTCATTTTGGTTCCTTTGACAGTGTTTCCATGCTGACACGTGGTAGAAGGACGGTAACACAAAGAGGGAATTTAGTGCAACAAAAAAAAAAAAGACCATAACTTAGAAGATACCCACTCAATTTGTTTAACTTGACTTCTGAATATAATCATTTTAGCTTCAGACAAACTTTAGAATGAGAACTGTGGATTGTGTCCCCCACAACTTATATTGAAATCACTTTTAGAAGACATTTCATGATGTCCAGAATGGACAGGAGGAATACTGTAATTGTAGCAAGTAAAACCTGTTTCAATCTTCATATGGGCACCTGACTAAGTAAGAACAAACCTGAAAAATGTGAACCTATCCTTTAATAATGGCCAGCTTGATGCAGCCACAGTGCGGTTCTTAATTATACGCATCTCTAAGATGACAGTTTGCTCAGTTTGTTACAGATCACCATTAATCTGAGGAGCGCTTAAACTTTTTCCAACATCTGAGTTTCTAAGTGAGCAGAGGGGAACCAGTCCATTAAAAACACACTAAACTAATCACGCTATTATTACATTACATTTCTAGGTTTGTGTGCTTTCATATACAGGGTTACTACTGAAGATAATAGGCTCAGCAGCAGATATGAAAGCCCATAAATTGTGCTTGGATATATTAAAGTTATTAAAGTTCAATTAAAGTTTAATCTCATTTTATTGAAGTGTCACTTTAAATTTAAGTTTTAATTTAACTTTTTATGTAAGCATGCATTAACCCAACTGGGTCAAGCCCAGGAAGTCCTAGCGGGGTGCATTATTCAGGTGCATGTTGACTGATCATTCTTAGAAGCAGCACACCGTGCATAAGGCATGTCCTCATGGTAGAAAGGAAGGCGTTTTTCCCCCCATCAATCAGCATTTTCATTGAACAACAGAGTTTCAAGTTAACAACCAGCCCGCACGCTACAGACAAATAACCATATGGCAACAAAGCAGGGAGCTGACGCGACACAATCAAACTCCTGCACAGCAACAAGGGCCGCGCACTACGTGTCGACGTGTGGTCGAGCAAGTGTAAGTGTGAGCCCCGCGAAACTGAATGCGTGTGTAGCTCCCGTAAATGTCCCAACGTGCCACAATCTGATGTAGTATATCGTGTCAAACAACAACATCTGCTTTCACTTTGAAGTGGAGTTCTGAGAGTTGCTTTACCTGAGCGAATGATAAAATGCAGACAGACAAAATGAAGAACAAGACTACGTGGGAGGCTTTCTGGGTGAGAGCAGTTGGTGTTTGTCCTTGATGAAATGAGATGAAAGAACGGGAGAAAAATACAATAAAATGAAAGTGAATCAAACACAGAAAACTTACAAGTCTCTTCAAGGGACACTGAAATATATTGGCGAATGGAGGATATTATAATACCAGGACTCATGAGGATAACGCAATCTGCATATGCACTACTGACCTTCTGCTCTCCCAGGAGTTGGTTTGTTAGGAGGAAGAAAAAAAAAAGCCTTAGTCACAGGATGGATTTAGAGTATACTAAATAGATTTACTCATGCTAAATCATCATCAGCTTCTGACATTATTCACTGTGAATTAGCTTTAACAGTATGAGTAACGCTGAATACAAAGCGATGCATTCGAGGGCTGATGAAATTTGTCAGCGCTAAGTCCGAACTTAAATTTTAATCTGACATACTTACGTGTTTGGAAATGTTACAGCTTCTGGAGTCCACATTGTACCTTTGAAAAACAAAATAGGTGATAAAAGTTTGGAAGAAATTGTGACAGTGCAGTTGAAGAGATATCGTGTAACTACGAGAACGGATAGATCCTCTGGTATTAGTCTTGAAAAATCGGTGTAATTCGCTCACCTAAAAAGAGACAAAACCCACAGTCATCCAAGTTAAAGATGAATTTGACTGAAAGCATTCATTCATTCTATTTTTCCATAGATATCGCGATAATATTGTTATCATGAATTATTTTGGCCACGATAATCGTGTATTGAAAAATCTGCCGTAGTGACATCATCAGGGTAAGCTAGCCATTTAGTTAATACCCACACTGGCAGATTGTTAAGATACAATACCTACATTCATTTCTACGGAAACAGAAGAGACATGCGGGTTTGTTGAAAAGCAAGTTTACTAAAACTGTGTTGAGCAACGCAAAGTCATGTAACAAGTTATTAGGCTAGTTTTTTCTGTTTAGTGATCAGTAAAGTAAATCAAGCAATACGCCAACAATCAGGAAAATATGCTTATTTGTTCATTAATTTCGGCCACAGGGAGAAAGCTCCAGCACTTAACTTATATTTAATAAACTAGATATAAAATTACTACCATTAGAGGTGCTGGATTCTTAAATTCATAAAAAGACCAATGCTAGCTAGCCACTCTATATGCTAAGCTAATTGACTTCCAGTTCTAGATTCATAATTAAACACACAGACATGAGTTGTATACATCTTCTCATCCAATTCTCGCAAAAAAAAGGATATTTCCCAAAACATCATCACATTTTTTTCTAGTAACTCATCCAGCACTTTTAATCATTCGCAAACCTTTTCCCCATATTTGAAAAATTAAACAAGAGCTACTGATACTGTTGTTATTTTGAAATTCTACTGTAGTATCTGAGTTATTTTGCAAAACTTATTTGGGGATTGAAAATAGGGAATTACCTTGCAAAGCAGCAGAAATGCTCTGCGGTATGAATTATTTACAACACCAACATAACAGAATCATCACAAACAACGTTCCTGTTCCATTTTCATGTTCAAACTGTATACAAGCTACCGCCCCACAGACCCCAATGAGCAATACAAGCACATTTCTGTGCCTTGGTTGAAGCCACAGAGGCATGCAAGTCATCTGTCCCTGTTATTGATTTAGGATAACAGGTAGGTGAACTGAACAGAATAGCCCAGCAGGTATTCACGCTCCAATTTAATCAATGGGGCTATCAAGCAACCTTCGCATGTGACCTTTTTTTAAATTCTCCTTCCATGATTGGAGCTCCCAGCATTTAATCTTAGCCGTCATTAGCCTGTTCATTTATCCCAATCGGGATTTTCATTAAATTGAAGACCTGCAGAGAGAGAATTTATTCAAATGTGATCAAAGGCATTGCTATTTTTGGTTTGTTACTCTGAACCCACACTCAAGTATTTACATATCAGAATGTATCCAAATTTAGAATTAAATTAATTCAGATTAATTCGGGAAAAAAAATAATAATAATGAAATACTGTCAGACTACTTACACGTCAAACCTTAGATTTTGTTTCTCTTCAAAGAAGAAATCGAGGACAAACTTCCTGACGAAATCTGGATTCCGAGTGTTATCGATTACCTCAGTCCTTCCAAACTACAAAAAGAGAAAGAAAGCGATAATAGGTGGTAATAGCAAGCATTGATTCATGAGACAACACGTATTATGATACTCACGCCAAGAAAAACACACCACAGAAAGAAGTGTATAAAAAATTCATGAGATTCAGCAGCAACCCATATTACCATTGTAATATTTCACACTGGATTGGAATACATAAATACGAATCTCCTTTGCAAAAATATGACCACACTGTATCACACTGAGCTTCATTGTGCTATGAGCTAAATCTTGGGCCCCCGGAGAAATCAGACAGCTACATTTGACCCCGGTCCAGGCTCCCTCCTGGGCCAGGCCGTCTCTCCATCTCCCTGACAATAACACCGGTAATCCCCCCGGTGGACTGCCAGACTCGCCTACGCGGCCTGGCCCGACAGCACCGTGTAACGAGCTATTGATCTTGGCACTGCCTCACCGCAGCCTCAATACCTCGATTCATGTCTTTAATGTTCAGCGCACATAATCCATGCTATCAACTGCGTCCCCAGCCTAGCCATTACCAAGGCCACGCAGGGGAGTGTAGTGGACCTCAGAACCTACCTGGCGTATCGACCCAAAAAAGGAAAATCCTCCTGATATTGTCTTGTAGTGTTTCTATTTTTGGGTTTCTATTCTCACTCAGCGGTGATTGGTTAATAAGAGCTGGGGCATGCGTGACGGTTAGGAAATTGCTTTGTAACTGAGGGCGATGGTGTTCATTGTCCCGGAGTAAGCAGATCAGTTGGAAAGACAATTGTTGGTTTCAGCATGGGCTATGTAAAGAAGACAAGCTCTGTTACTAATACCATGTATTTCTTTGTACCATGTATCTCCATCCTACCCCTTTGAGTTCTTAAGTAAACCTCTGAGAATAAACATTCATTTAAATAACAACAACGGCAGTGCATAAAAGGAGGATTTGTGCTTAAAGTTGTTGCCCATGGTGTGTATGTTCAGAGCTGTTGTGTGTTTGGGTAAATTCAATGGCGTCTGTGCAGACCACAGTACAAGAGTTTAATTAGTAGAAGGCATTTTTGAATTGCAGAGTAAATCTGCAGGTCTCAAGCTGATGTGTTTTATAGCTTATTCACAGCCAGTTTCAAAATATAACGTAGATGGGTCAGCTGTGTTTAGCCACAGAATGGAGGGATATGACCCTGAAAGTAGCACTTTGTGTTCTACAGCATGACCTTGGTAGAGCGGACTCAACGCCTGAAAAGTACCCGGATTAAGATAATTATTTGGTTATTGTTAATATGACTTTTCTATAGATATTAAGCATTCATGACTAAGTAAGTATGTGACGTTCCATTTTTCCAACTGAGCCTCACCCTCTTCAAACCAGTGAGAATAATAGTAAGATATTCGTTTGTTTATGTAGGGCCCAATTTTTCATAGTAGAAAGCTGATTTGAGAAAGTGTTTTTCATTACATTACATTACAGTTCATTTAGCAGACGCTTTTGTCCAAAGCGACTTAGAATAAGTGCAAACAATCATGAGGATACAACTCAGAACAGCAAGAATCTTGCATCTACATCAGCTTCAAACAGGTCAAATCATTTTAAGTGCAGTACAACAGCTTCAAATAAGCCAAACCGATGTAAGTGCTACATAGAGAATTTTCTTATAATTTTTTATTATTGGTCAAGGTGCTGTCGAAACAGGTGAGTTTTCAGTCTGCGATGGAAGGTGTGAAGACTTTCCGCTGACCTGATCAACAGGGAGCTCGTTCCACCATTTTGGAGCCAGGATAGCAAACAGGCGGGTTTTATTTGAGGGGTCTCTGGGTCCCACTCACAGTGAGGGAATAGTGAGCCGATTGCCCGATGCGGGGCGAAGTGAGTGAGCTGGGGTGTGTAGTTTGGGAAGGGCCTGATGCACGGTAGGCCAGCACCAAAGTCTTGAAAAAGATTTGGTCGGCCATTGGCAACCAGTGAAGGGAGCGGAGGAGCGGTGTAGTGTGTGAAAACTTTTATAGTTACAAGATGACCTGGAAATAATCAGACCGGGTCACACCAGAAAGTGCCACAGAGAAAATCATCCATGCGCTTTAGCATATCTGCACCATTGACTCGTCTCGGAAGTTATGGTATTTTGTGGAGCACTTTATACAGAGGAGGTTAAATAAGAGTTGATTTTCAACAGAGCTAATAAGCTACGATAGCTTTCCGAAATGTGGAATCTCCAGCTCTGTCAAAGTTCACCAAAGTCGTGTGGATTTTACTTCACCTATGCAATTGAATGTACTAATCACGACGATTCCAATAAAGAATACATTCAACCACTAAAATGTTTTAAGAACTAGTGTGACCAGGCCTTTATTCTAGTTTTTAGAACATCTTATCACACACACACAGATGTGTGTAGTCCTCTATGGGCCACCATAGAAGATCTGTGGGAGCATGTAAATGGAGATTATATCCATTGACTGCAGAAAATGTGATCCCAACACAATCGAGTGCACAGCCTCACGCAGCCGGAACAGCAAAGGCGAGAAACACTCCACAATGGAGGGTGGAAGAGATGGAGATGTCATGTTACACCTTCAGGATAATAGTGATTGGATAAAACAAATGCTCTTTGCACGGATTGATGAGGGTTTTTTTTGCTTTCTAATAAGAAATGCAAATGCACGATTTGTCCCTCAAAAGGACAAGATTTCATTCACAAATGATATATCGAGTATTGCCATAAATGCAACACATTATGTCAAAAGAAAACAAAGGATTTGTCAGGTTTCCATTCAAGCATAATTACCAGCTCATGTTGTGGCTGACAGCGAGATGTTTACTCTGCTGATTGCGGTGCAGTTCATGCCGGGTTTTTGATTAAGCCCTGCCGCATGGAATAAAGTAGGTGTGAGGTATCTGGAAGTGAGGGGATCAGCGGTGGCAAAGCCGTCACTGACTCAGTGTTGACTTTGAATTTGCAAATGGGTAAATATACCGACTAAAGACAGAATGTCATTGGCAAATAGGAGGAGGGAATATAGGACTAATAGACGACATGCAAATATGTCTGTGTGCCGAGGAGACAAAAAAAAAAAAGGAAAAATGGAAGATATTCAAAGAAGCATTAACGAATGGAAAGTCACATCACCACACCTTTAGAATAAGAGTGACACAGGCCGAGACAGCTCTTGGGGAGCAGACTGTGCATATTTGATGAGACAGAGAAAAAGGAATCTTCCTTCTTTTTCTCCCAGCCTTGAGTCATGAAATCTAACATCAGAAACCTGATATAATGAGATCCTTTTTTATTTAGTTATTTATTCCTTAGACTGTACTATTAATTCATCAGTTCGGGTCACGTATGAATCTTTTTTTCCTGGGTCCATTTCAGACAGCGGTTACACTTCAGTAGGCAAGTGAAGAGGTTGAAAACTTTGGATTTTTTCTACTACAACGTTCTCTTGAGTTTGCAGTGAGATGTTGCCTCTGGACTTCATCTCAGCATCAGGGAACATTCTTTAAATTTAGCATTCATAAAGGCATTCAAGAAAAAGAATATATCTGGCAGACAGGTAGACACAAATATTGGATATTGGAGAGGAAAAAGGGTTGCTTAACATACCTCCCTCCATTCTTTGGTTCCCACGGCCTGCAAATACAACACGACCACTGGAAGGGAGAGAGGAGAAGAAGCCAGCCAGAGGGGAAGCGCGAGGAAAAGAAGAGAAAAAAGGAAGAAATTATTTAATTTTAGTGCTCAGCCTGGTGGTTGGTTCATGTTGGCACCTGCAGCATCTGACAGAAAATCAATGTGACCCACATCCCTTTTCATTAGCTCTAGCAGCTAAAAGCAAAGTCAACGATGCCTCAATAGAAACCATTACATGTTATTGTTAGAATGAGAAACTCGGGACAATCAAGGGATTTTATGTATCTCTATTATATAACAAATTATATATAGGCTGATATATAATTGCTGACTATCCCTCTGAAGAAAAATTACGAATCAAGTGTCCCAAAACGACATATGTTTACGCTCAAGGGACAAAAAGCCCAATAACAGCCGTAGTAATTATGACTCCAGTCCATTGGGACCGACATTTTGGTTTATGACCAAATACCTTTAAAATGAACGGCATTCCCAACAGCCTCAATTGTACTTTGTGTTAATGTTACTTTGCATGTTAACATGCTAACACACTAAAGGGAAATAATACAAAATGATAAATAGATAAATATATAGACAGAGAATAAATAGATACATCTACAGATTTAATGTAATAACTGGAAGAATAATTCACTAACAAAACTAAGGACTGTGTATAAAAATGGGAATACCTTTTCCAGAAAAATTAGCAAATTATATTGCCAGCAAATCTGATGTTACATTTACCACGACTGTTAGACAAAAAAAAATAAATAAATAAAAAAAATAAATAAATAAATAAATATATATATATATTTATATATATATATATAAATATATATATTTATA
>CALSBV010011210.1:79781-114475 GCA_943590825.1 Bovichtus diacanthus | reverse complement strand
TTTTTTTTTTTTTACCAAACTTCATATCGGTCTTCTGAGGAGAAATGTTGCTTTGAGAAAAACTGCATGAATATGCAATAAGGCAGAGGCAGCGCATTTATAACCCACAAATTCATCATGTTGTCATTTGTGGTTTAAACATATTTAAGTTCTTCCATGAGCAAACAAACAGCGCTCACTGAAGGCTCTTGTGGGATGTATTAACAACAAGCCGAGTGTTGCCGTTTGTGTCTACACGGGCAAAATGAGCCACTGTGGCTCTGTGAAGTTTGGACTTTAGCTCTAATGAACTTCAGGCTGTCTGGACCGACAGACAATTAAAACCACATTTTCCCTCCTAATGAGCAATTAACAGAGGGAAGATAACAGAGAAAGGGAAGACAACAGAGGAAGGGCAGCAGGCAGCAAACCTTTTGGGCATTGCGTCTTAAGAAGAAAACAATCTTTTCTTTGTCAGATTGTTAACCATACGGGAAGCATGCAATGCTGCTTAAAAGGGTATTACAAGTTAATCAGTTTGGGAATAACATGTTAGCCTTCAATTAGATTACAGAACAGAAAACAATAAAGGCAAAGACACTCCAGGGATTAAATCTGCTCGTACCAAAGTCATACCCCAATGCTCTCTCTGGCCCAGCAACTGAAATAATGCAGAGAGTGTGTCTTATCAGGCATCACAGTCCCAAGACCTTGATTTTTCCCCAAGGTTGCAGAGTAACAGTGCCACAGCCCGACAGTGGGCTCAGACTAATCTGCGTCAAGGCTACATCGGTGTCGGCTGTGTCCTAAGAACCTGACTGATTGCCTGCTTTATGGAAAGTGACTGAGAAAGGAAAGAGCCCATCTGGTCAGCCACAGAGCGGCCAAATCACAAGCTATCATTGTCTCTCCAATTCCTACTCCAAGTACAACTGCTGAAAATAGTCAGGCTGCAGGATGGGTACCCAGGTGACTCGGAGCAATGAATGAATCGGAAATGAGCAGAAATAATACTAAGTTATCACATGAGCAGTATACCAGTACAGAGAGTTCTGCAGTAGCAGGGAAAAAGGGGCCCGCAAAATGCACAGGCATGTTGAGGCGAATGGGGCAATTTCTTTCAAATGGGCATAACTTCTTCCAACTTTAACAAAAAAATGTTTAAAGTAAAATTCTTTAATGGAGATAAAGTATATAAGAACTACTTCCCTTTGCTGCCTCCCTTAGCTCTTTCTGCCTCAGTCACCTCTTTAAAGGGGGCTTTGTCACTGTAATGAGCAACATTAGATCCTTTGCAAAACCTCCAACTTGCTTCCAGGTAAATATCAAGTAACATAGCACACCTGCACTGGAACGATCAGAAAGCTCCATATTAGAAGGAGAGCTGTAAAAATACTCCAATGTGTTAAAGCGAGCGCGTCGACTGACCATGAATGGTTCGTAGTGCGAGTGGGAAGAATGGACCAGTAAGCAGGCTTTGGTTTCCCAGATAAACAAAAAACGAGAAGCATAAACCATTTCATTTAGTTGATCACTTCATGTCCTCTGCAGACAATAAAAGAGAAGAGAAATCTTCCAGTACACAAAACACTGGCCTCCTTCCATTTTCCTGGAGAGTGAAAAACACAGACCAGTTAGTCTGTGTTTTTGGCATGCTTTTCTTCCAAAACCTTTTATACCCTGTCACCTGCTGTCTGTGGCAAATCAGGGAGGATCTCTGGAATTAGTGCCACTTTGACCCAGGTGGCATCAATTTCGCCTCATTTGCAGCTAAATTGGTAGTCAGTTCTACTTCTACAAAAGATATGTATCAAATATCCACCTCAAGAGCCCTAATCAAGACACACATATTGTTAGTGAAATTGATGAACAATTAACTGACTAACATTACAGCAGGAAAATGACCAACAAAGGCATCTTAAAGAGTGCGTGCAGTCCTTCTTCTTAAAAGGTATAATATTTTAAAACATTTCCTCATTAAAATGTCTAAAAAAGACTAGACCTATCTTGTTGAGTTGTGTCTTATTATTCAAAATGTTTCCAACAATTTTCAAACCCAGAGAAATCTGAAATTTTGAACCAAATCAAATCAAATCAAGTTTATTTATATAGCCCAATATCACAAATTATACATTTGTCTCAGTGGGCTTTACAGCCTGTACAGGATATGACCCCCTCTGTCCTTAGACCCTAGCAGCACAAGGAAAAACTCCCTAAAAGAAAACCTACAATTAAAGAGGAAACATGGAAGAAAGCTCAGGGAGAGACTGAGGAGGATCCCTCTCCCAGGACGGACAGACGTGCAATAGGTGATGTGTGTACAGAACAAACAACATAGTTAAAAATACAACACAGACAATCTATGAGACAGAAAACATGATACGATCGTATATAAAAAAGATGGATCCAGGGGGATGTCAATAAAGGCTCCTGGTGTCAGGCAGGACCAAGGCAACAGGTGCAGCCATGATTCGCGATCCAGAAGTAATCTTTAATAGTGGCAACCTACCAGATGAGAGACACAGAAACTCCGGGGATGATGCCCCGGATGGGTCTGGTCCGTAATGGATCCAGGTAACGGTCCGTTTCATTTGGTCGCCTGTAATGGCAATGGAAGCCAAACCCTTTGCCCATGTGTCAGCGTTGGGGTTGTCGGCCAGAGCTTGTAGCTCGTAGCTCCTCCGTCCTGCGTCCCCCGGAGAAACACTGATCTTTAGTGTTAAACTGATTTAATTAGTGTTTTCACCGCTTTTAATCACCGGGTCTGTTTGTTTCGGAGAGGAGGAGACTTCTGCGAATAATTTGGCTCAGGATAAATGCTTCATAACCATCAGGATCTTAAGTGACAAGTGCAATGGTTTATAAGATGAAAATGCTTTATTCAGTGTTTTTAACCTTATGTTTTGATTGAGAGACAGAGTGGCAGAAAATGACATATTGTACAGTCAGACAGGTCAGGGAATTAAAGTCCCCCGACAGAAAACCTGTGTGAGCAGAAAGACTTGAACAAGCATTTCTCCAACATCACACATTTGTGTCTCATATAGATGCTGATCAGATGAGCGAGAAGAATGTGCACCTTCCTCTCAGCGTTCATACCAAAATTTACAAAAGGAAATTACATATTTGGAGTGGAGCAAATAGGCTTTATGACGTAGTGCTCGCAAGCCTTTCTCAGATAAACATTACTATCAGGCTCTGTTTAATTGTTCTCTAATGGCAAATATTTATTTCTCAGGCAAATATATGTTTTGAGATTCAGTCATATATGTTAGACTCAGATGAGGAGTCGGTTGTGCGCCAAAATTTCCAACTGGCAGACATATCAGAATAGTGTAGTTAGCATCTTTTATTTGTTTGTGTTGTTTGCTAGATTGTTAGCTTGTAAATGGCAGACGCTGACACAGCGTTACTGGTGTGAAACATACAATAATATCTTTTTTTTTTTTTTTTTTTGGGTAGATAGCCTATAGAAAGAAGCTCCAGGGTCCGGTTTACATTCTTAAACTGCACACTCTACAGTTTGCCGTAAAACTTGCACTATGCTAATGCTAACTTGCGTCGGGGTACGTTTGAATCTCAGATTTTAAGGAAGTGCACAGACATCTCCACCTTCAGTAGAGGAATGTGAAAATAGCTCTTTAGTGACAGACTTTGCACAGATACAAGTCAGTAGAGTCAAGGTCAGGCATTTTTTGTGGATATAATCATAAGGAAAACACATTTTTGGGTGGAGGGGACCGTTAATAACAGCAATAATCTAATCATTAATATTTATTTATTTGGACACTTAAATGGATGAGGACAATGGGGCCGCGTCTCAAACAACTTTAACCACTATGTGTGCACGTCCTTGACTAGAAATAGATCACTGCACTGCACTTTGTCACACCTAATTTAATCTTTTTAACAGATTGCTACAGGACGTAAAGAATATGTAATCTCCAGCATGTACATACGTCCAAGTACACTAACAGACATTTCAAATCCCTTCTATATTAAAATGTCCGTCCCATCAGTGTGTTGAGCGTAATTGAAAATGCCAGAGTGTACTTTTCGTCTCATCCGGCTAATGCCGAGCAAGCTGACAGCAACAGTCACCTGTGTGAAAGGGTTTTTTTTTTGACTGGGGATTTCTCGCTGCCCGCCTCTTGGATTTGCACTGCAGGTGAATATAATCAGAGAGTAGGCAGACATAGACAGGATACCACGGGCTTACTTGCAGGCTGGGAGCACAAGCTGCTCGCTGTCAGGTGAAACAGAGAGATGGTCGGGTGGCAGGAGTGTGGGGGGTTGGAGCTGGAAAGGGAGGACAGAAGGAGGACAAAATGGAATATTAAAAGGGATTGACAGGGAGGGAAGGTGGAATAAGAATGAGAGAAGTTGGGAGGGAGAAAGAATAGTTTAAAAAAATTGATGAAGAAAGATGGGCATGGAAGAAGAGGACGTGAAGTAAGAGATGAGGTGGATGGAGGACTGTTTGGCAAATGGAAGCAGAGTGGAAATCCACTGTCGGGCGGTGACAGATTTCAGCTTGAGAAAAAGGGGTTGGCTGTCAGGAATCTGTCACAGATACACCTCTCACACAGGAATTCCGGTGAGACAGGGTGGGCACACGTCCCTGCAAATCTATTGATCTGAAGCTAAGACAGGGCTAAGGCAAAAAGAGCCCTGAACCTTTGGAGGCCAATTCTTGAAGCTCAGTGGAGCAGCTATTAAAAAGCTGCACAACTGGAAATGCCCTGCTTTAGATGTTTTTTTTTCCGTGATAATCCGACCTTCTTATAAGCCTAAATCACAAAGTGACTACAATAACAAAGATAACCCCATCACCCTTACATGAGATGGCATAGATCCCAACCCAAAAAGAATAGTACAACCAATGAATAATAACTATAACTACCGTGTTGTGGTTGTATGCCTTCGCCAACCAGTCAAGCCGCTTCATCATTTGCCTCCAGGGCTTTAATCTACAAACAAACCAATGTATCGTCATACAACGGTTTGTACGATATCTTACAAAATGTTTTTGCGTTCTCCTACGAATGTCCAGCGACACGCATGATCAGTGCGCCTGCGCAAAGCCCCTGCAGAGCAAAGCCTGTTCAGGCAACAAAACTAAATGGTCAGGTTTAGGAAAAGATCGTGTTTTTGGGTACAAATACTTACACTTGTGACGTAAACTAACGTATGTAGCGTGACGTATGTAAGTACCATAGCAATTGGTTATTCAATAAGTCAACGTTGACTTTTGTTTTCACATGGGACACACACAGCGTTCTCCTGCGGGAAAGTCCTGCGTTTGTTGAACCGTCCACCCAACACCCCCAACCTCCTCCTCATGAAGTCCTTCATACTACGTCACGTCACTACAACTTTCTTAGAGGCAGCCCCGCACATCTTGTTTTAGGATTACGCAGGTTATACGAATCATGGTGTATTAAATCAAATCAAATCAAGTTTATTTATATAGCCCAATATCACAAATTACACATTTGTCTCAGTGGGCTTTACAGACTGTACAGGATACGACCCCCTCTGTCCTTAGACCCTCGCAGCACAAGGAAAAACTTCCTCAAAGAAACCCCACAATTAAAGGGGAAACATGGAAGAAACCTCAGGGAGAGCAACTGAGGAGGATTACTTTTCGTAGGTACAAGCAGTGAATGAGAACAGCCTGTACAAACTGACTATTTCTTGTCTGTACGCTGGTGAGGCTGATCGTCTTTTGGTTCCATCTCTGTATTTAACACACAGACAGCACGGTCAATGCAACAAAGCCACCAGCGAAAAGCAAAATGCAGCGCCCGGTTTTATTTCATGTAATCATTGCATTCATCAATCATTTGGTTATTTGTGAAGGGGCCATTTTCAAGACAAAGCAAGACCCATGTTCCTGATTGGACGCTAAAAGCTAAACGTGTACCAGTCGAATTGTTGCGTCGTCATGCTATTGTCATGTGCATACCAACACATTTCTGACCTGAGAAAGGATACCTTTTCAAATGAATGTGGCCATTAAATGCTGTGGGTGTGAGATGCACGACCATGACCGTCTGAATCAGCGGGGGATGTTTACTCTTTCCTCAGATCTCCTCAGGAGACCAGAGGGTAATTAAGAGACCAGTGACCTTTTATTTAGATGCTTTAACTCGAGCCTTGCCTTCACTCACCTCCGCCACGAAGCCTTTATTGCATTATAAATTCACCTGTTTATAGAAGTGGAATTTGTCAACGTAATATGTATAAGTCGGTGTTTCAACCTTGGGAAAGATACTGAGGGCTTACATAACTTCATGTTTATCGCTCCTGATGAGCAGGTGGCTACCATTGTATGAGTGTGTGTGTGCGTGTGTGTGTGTATGAGTGTGCGTGTGAGTGTGTGTGTGTGAATTGGTGAATGCTGAGCGCTTTGAGTGGTCGCCAAGGCTAGAAAAGTGCTACATAAATGCACTCCATTTACCATCCATTTAGTCCCATGACAGAAATTCTGCTTAACCTACTGTTTCAAAGCAATTTTCACAAAGTTTTATACTCAAATTCGTACAGCAGCAACACGCACATGGAGAAAATTGCCACAGATCTGGGAAAGTAATAACTCTGACTTGATTCTGGATCACATAACATCAGCCTAACTCATATAGTTTATACATTAGAATATAGTCTTCCAGATGACTCATTTCGAAAAGTCACAGCAGGCAGGAACAAACTCCAAACTAAAACCATACCTGCTGTGCTATAACAAAACATTAACTCCTACCTGCTAGTGAGTCACAATCCTAAAGCAGATACAGCAAAATCAATGTACAGGAAGTATCACATGAGTGGATGAAATGTAATAAACATGACTTACTAATTTTGCAACCAGGGAGGAATATTCATAATTGATTTGACACACATAATTGTATTTCATTTTAAATACTCCTGGAATGGTGGGAGCGGGGAGGCTCGTCTCTCTCTCTCTCTCTCTGTCTGTACAGATTTTAATGGAGTGAAACACTCACGCATGTGGATGGAAACTGTCAGTACTCCACTGGCAAATGATGTTACATAAGAGAAGTGGGATGTTTCATATGGGAGCCTGATAGCCGTTTAGATAGAGGTGGATAGAAATACAAGTGTAAGTAGTGTGGGGCTTCAGGAGCTGCACAGTGAGAAAGAGAACATGAAGCAGCTGAAAAAGATTGCATCCATTTTGGATTGTTCTCTCTTAAACTTTCAAAGTTTTAATGAGCCAATGTCACCAGTGATTTTCCTATTACTTTAGAGCTGACATGATTTCAACGTAATATCCCATTTTGAATAGGAATTGGAGCCAGAAATGACGCTTTTTGAAGTGCAAAAGGGTCACTTCAGTGACAGGAAAACAAAGATGAAGTACAGCTATAGCGATTGGGAATGAGAAGAAAAATATCTCATGAATTCCATTATTTTAATCTGGGTACGAAAGAATGCAATGTACAGACGAGTTTGTCTCCCAAAATGACAGAACTTTCTCCCCTTCTAGCCCGTAATCAGCGATTTCAATTCTTCTGAGCCCACTGCAGTTCAAATGAAATTGTACTCGCTCGGGGAAACGTACAAGAGCCGTTTGCATGCCTACCAAGGGCCACATGAATGTGGGTGAGGTCACACATGCTTGGAATATGTTTGAACCCGGACTGAATAAGACAAAGGGCCAGAGGGCCAGCGCGAGCATCCAGCTTGATAACATCAAGGCAAAGCATTAAAAGAGTTTTGTTTCAAAAATGAAAACATGTATAATAAAAAAAAAAAAGTGACACCTACTCTAAAACCCTGACCGACAGCTTAAATTGGTGCCCAGCACGCATGAGTGCTTTCCCAAAGGACTTACATAACGTCAATCCTTAGTGAACAAAATATCAGTGTAAAATCAACATATGATTGAGCGGTTCCATTATTATTCATACACGTTTATGTCATGGCTCCTGCCGAGATTTATTAAACCAGGTTTTAAAGTAGAGCCGTGTGATGTTTTAAAATCAATGAGTCCCAAAACGCCATGTACGACTGTTGGAGAGTACCGGCGGCAGTCACACGTTATAGAATCATAACAAATAATAGTGCTATGTACGATTACATAGCAAAAACAAAAATGTATGCATTACCTAAAATCACATTTAGTTTCCTTAACAGGGACCTGATCATTTATGATATGTGTATTTCCATCCTTATTACAAAGAGACCTGTCCTGTCTTATCTTTTGATGTTTATTTAAGAAATGAACTGAAAATAAAATCATAGAATAAACATTAGTAGTGCTGCCTCCCCATATGAAGGGCATATGAGATTAAGCACTGAAAAAAATGAGGGATGTTTAAGAACCAGGTCAATAAGCAGAAATAGTGCAAAAGAAAAAAAAAGTGACATTTATTAACAAAAAGTTTACTGACACAAAGGGCAACAATTGAACCCAGGAAATTCAATAAAACTAAATGAAAATGAGGAGAACGAACACCAAGCTAAAGACAACTGCAGCCTCACAGCAAGCTGCCACCTCCCCCCCCCGTACATCAGTGAGTTGCATTTTACCTTCTCAGCCTCACTGAGCTGGAACCTACCACCTGCCCACGTAAGTATAGGGGGGGAGCTAAACCGAGCACGCGTCAAAAATCACACAGAAATATGAACATACCATTAATACAAGATCTGTAAATTACCGCTGACATCTCAATGTATCTACAGGCCATCATTACATGCCAATGAGCACACAAAATATCACAGGATGTCATTTACTGCAGAACTGTCCTCCCTATCTTCCTCCCTGCTCAGAGCTCATAACCAGGCACACCTGTTGGCTCTTTCCTTGAGCTGCTGATCTCAGAACAACAAAAATCCTTTGAACCCAGAAAACCAACAAACTACACAAGCTTGAGTCATTTATACACCTTAGTTGAAACATTGGACTGAATATAATAGTCAAGCAGACACAAAACACTGTTTAATTTTGGGGAACAGGGCCGAATAAAAAGGAGGAATCGCAACCTTTTCACAAAACTTAAATTTTTTTTCTTCTGCAGTCTTTCTTCATACTGTACGATATATACGATTAAAGGCTGTATATATGAGCTCTAAAACCTCTATGAATAAGGTAAGGCAGCCTCTATGGTGCTTAAGAGGCTAAAGCAAAACAGTAAAGTCGGAGGGCACGAGAGACCCTTTTCACAGCCATCGTTGATATAAAAATATTGATTTTGGCAGCTATAAAGACGTTTGTGTTTCCATGAGAAATTAGCCAGCAACGAAAGGCAAAAAAAATAAATAAAAGAGACAAAAAAAAAACTACACTCAGTCAGGATCACGGAGTGTAATAGGCAAGACCCGAGGCAGAGAATGAGACAAGTACGAGATCCGAGAAAAAAACAACTACCGGTAATCGAGACCGAGGAGGAATCTGAGCTCTGCAATCCTGAATACTGCATGAAAGGAGTTCATGGTCTTTGTAAAGCATATGACATTAAACACAAAAAAGCCAACTGTCAATGTCAAAAGTAAAAAAAAACTTGCAATGTAACCCAACGTGAAAAAAGTAGAAAGAATAAGAAAAGTGTGAAGTACCGGAAGCTTTCTTGCTTGCAAAGAGGACAAGCGCTGAACTGGAAACATGTGTCACCTCTCATATGTTTGACTAGTATCCATCTATAACATCAATAACAAGTCACTTCAGCCTCCTAGTCCCTCACTACAGACACGCATTGATTACAAAGGTATCAGTCCTCAACGTGTGGGCAGACACCGAGAGGCATCGGGGTCATTTGATGG
Organism: Bovichtus diacanthus; assembly: GCA_943590825.1. Classification (NCBI taxonomy): domain Eukaryota; kingdom Metazoa; phylum Chordata; class Actinopteri; order Perciformes; family Bovichtidae; genus Bovichtus; species Bovichtus diacanthus. The sequence goes on along the minus strand of CALSBV010011210.1, from coordinate 104,713 downwards.
TGGCGTCAAAGAAATAAATGACATTTTACACAATGACCAGGCTAGGTGATGCAACATCCCCAAGGACAAACACTGAGTCATCAATAAATGAGATAAGGAGAAGTGCTTCGGAGTATTTGGCATCTTGGTACATTCTAGAGCTGCAACACACAACAGCATTCAACAGCAAATGCACGCACACACACACACACACACAGACACACATACACGCACACTTTTGGCTCAAAAGGGTTGATGACTAGAACTTTAAAGAGGGAAATACATGAGAAAAAAAAAAGTTATATCATCACATTCTTGAGGTAGTATCATCTGAAATACATCAAAGTGTGGGAGCTTTTGAGTTCTGTCTCTAATTTGCTCTTTTTTTCTTTCTATTTTTGTCCGTGTCCCAAATGTGCAATCGCGCGCCTCCATCTTTCATGTCGGTGTTGTTATCTCTCTCATGGTCTCTGCACTGTGGATCTGCCATTGATCACTAACTTTGATCCCTGAGAACCTGACATAATAAAAATGCACTCTCATCATTATAGCTTCAGGCTCTCACAGCGCTCCTGAGAAGTTCACTGCAAGCAAAGACCGTGCTGAGTAAGACTGAGATGTGGTGGAAAGCTAAAAATAAAAATAAAAATAAATAAATAAAAAGTTAGTAAGATTGATTTAATTTCCTTTTTTTAATTTTTTTTTGTCAAAATGTGGTGTTGTTTCAGCCATTGGAACAGTTTTACACCTTCCTCCCCATACTTGAGCGTCTCACAACACCACAGTAGAGCCGAATACTTTAAAACACATCATAACCTAGTGGACCACAAATAACACTACGGAAAATTGAAACGACCGTGTGTTCTGTTATTTGTATGATCCGACTGAAGAATTACAGAAACATTGGACTCTGGGTATGTAACGCATGAAAAAGCAGCAAACACATCACATTTGAGAAACTGGAATAAGAACAAGAATAAAAATAAGAATAAGAATAAGAAGTCCACCTGTTTTTATGCTGTTTCCAAAAGCTAAATAAATGTTTTTTCGAAATATTGCAACAAAAGTATTTTCCTTTAAACTGAATTATCTTGTTGCGTCCTCTCGTCTGCAATGGTATGATGATCATGGTAAATATGGTAGTTACCGCCACCTACTGTTAATCTTGATTTTTGTAACAGTAGTGGATGGAAACGCACATCAGTTAGCGTTTTCTATTGTCAATTTTATGGGGGGGATAGACTTGAGCGAGTCAGGCCCTTTAATGGCTATTCAGTCATGAGTTAATCAGTTATCTGAAAGGGACTTTTTCTCCTTTCCGTCTCTTAAATACCACCTCTCACTCATTGCAAAGTAGCTGCGGAGGGTAGAGCTCTTTATAACTTTTTGTGACTTTTACTTGTGGGTTAGTTTATGAAGCATTGTGATCGCATTTGTTATTTTGGGTATGGCTCTCCCTGAACTCACATTTTAGTTTCTATATCTGGCAATAAAAGATTGTCTCCTCACATTCAGTACAGTAATTCCAGCCATACAAGCAGCTCTGATTAGCCGTGGATAATTTGATCAAATGGTTTTACATGAGAAGAGGAACAAGGACGCCTGGCATGGCACCCGCACTGCTAATGACTTCTTCTCTGTCACAAACTGCAGTCCCATCGCCGCCACGGCATTTGCTCCCATGTAACTTTTGGTGTCGACTGTCCAACAGCTGAGACTGGACCGTCGTAAAAGCTGGACGGGCAGGGAGCAGCCGTGGCCGTAAACATGTCAGTGAGCTGGATGTGTATTCGGACACATGTCCAGATACAAATGTGTTGAGTGGAGACAATAACGGCAACATTCTTGTTGTGATATTGCGTCAGATGGCAAGCGAGAGTTTCTGTCACGCTGTGATGAACGTGTTCAGAAAATGTTATTTCTGATCGAGAGCTGATTTGTGGCGGCGCAGATACCGTCATTTCCATTTCCACTTAATCTAATTACGCCAGTGAACATGTCGTCAGATAGCAGGTTGCTCAGCCTGTTTCATTTCAGCTTCCAAAGACGGCCTTAGTGAGAGAGGTACGGCGCACTTGTTAGAGCCAATTATATCAGATGGCGGCAACAAAGTGATGCAAAATGAGGCACTTTTTTTTATCATTATAGTGAAACCTCAAACTCAAAATCCAAAAAAGGGGGAGTGTCAACCTTGATATAGGAATAGACAGGTTCAGCTTTGCTTATTTTCTGCCATGCCCTTTTTTCTCCTAATATATCTCCTTTGTATGACTTCCCAATCGGTGTTTTAACAATAACCTTTGGGTGCCCGAGTGCTTAAGCAAGTTCAACTGTTTAGCAAGGGTGACCCCTTTTTAAAAAAGATTTTATTTCGATCACAATAGAGAAAGGGGACCTGGTCACTAAAGGTCAGTGTAGTCAAGCAGCACCGTTCCATGCAGTGGACATACGGCACAAGGAAGAGGCTGAGGTCAGCGCTACATTTGCCAGCCACTGTTTTCTTAAGAAATTGTAAGACCAAGCCGTTTAATATGCGACAAGATCATATTGCTAAGTAAAAGATAATGTACAGCAGGATGGTCCTATAAATGATCCTGGCTCAGACCACCAAGTGAATCTGTTTCGGCAACCACCGGAATGCTAATAAAAATGAAGTATTGCCTTAATTAGTCTGCAAATAAATGCAGGAAATATACTAGGCTGGACACAATAGATAATTAGGAAGTAATTTTTTACTAGGCTGAATCTTGAATCTCTTTCTTCCCTCTTGCTGGCGCTGTCTGTGTTTCTTAGGTTACAATTGGTGATCCTGTCTCTCTTATTTCATTTTTCTCCGAGCGTTGTCCCCCACATTGGCTCATGTTGTGGGACAGAAAAGCTTCCGCACCGCTTCCCCCTGTCTGTACCGGTCGGTCCTCGGGCATGCGCTCACATCTGCGGCCGGTCACAGGCCTCATCATCCGGGCCTCGAGACCAGCCTGGGCGCGGAGTTAGACAGATGTGCTCTCCAGCTGGGATTTATGTAATTCATATAAAAGCCAGACAGTGTGGCCCATTCAGGCTCCCATTTGTCTGAGAAAGTCAGAGGTACCACGCCGCCTTTTTGTTTTCTTCTGCTCCTGAGGCTGCTGGACTTTTGACGGGTAGAAAGCTTTAGTGTCAGGAGGGCAAAAGTTATGAAGGCCTAACACTTGTAAGCGAGCAGTTTGCATCATCGGGTGACGAGCAGATGCGCTCCCTGTCATCTCTGCTTTCCCAAGGTCTTGTCCCGGAGGGACACGTGCACTCGGTGTTGTTGTCATCACCTTTTCCAACTGTTGCATTTACTTGGCATTCTTCTACAGCCTCGCCTGCCAAACTTTGTCGCTGTGATCATTGTGTTCGGGGGCATCTGCGGAGTTTAAAAGGATTCTTCTTTTATTTTTATTATTATGGATTTAGCTTATGACAGCTCTTGAGAAGTGCTTTCGACTGATCGTGTGCAGGCGGTTAGGTTTGATGAGTAATGTTTCACAGTTGCATCTGAGGACATCTTCTGTCCCACTTTCACTCCCCAACAAACACCTTGATAGCCCGTGCCGTGCCTTTTTTGTGTTTATTTAATGCTGTCCAGCTTTTCTTTTTCTTTTTTTTCCTATTAAAACAGCCGACCTCAGCTTTGCATGTTTTGTTCCCTTATTTTCTTCACCGAGGGAAGAATGAAATAAATATTTAAAAGCTTCTCTTCTTGAGAATTACTCGTGGAGTGACAACCAGGCGACTTCCTGCGCAGAGATGATTGGCCTTCAAACATCCACAGCGTCGGCAAGCTATTCACAATCCAGAAGCAAGCATTTATCGTGTGGGAGAATGCAGACCTATTGTCTGTTGCTGTGCATTGAGTATAAGACTTTAAAGCATCCAGTCAATTGTTTCTTTCTCTCCCTATCTTAGACTTTGGCAGGATTTTAAAACTCCTGACCCAGCTTTGTGAAACTGTCTTTCCTGCAACACAAGCGGCAAGAATTCTGAGGCCCAGGAAATACATTCTGTTATGTTTATGGGGAGATACTACAGGTTAATTAGGTCAAATGTAACATATATATATATATATATATATATATAGTTAAGAAAAATATATGTATATTACAAGTTTTCAGAAATGTTATGTTTAAATATGCAAATGAGGAATTATCTTTTTAAATATGTGCTCATTTGCATTAATTTCCAGAACAGACATGTGAACAGGTTCAGAATTATTTGTTACATATTAAGAGTCAAAGTGTGGAAATGCTGTCAACAAAAAAAAGCTCAATTCTCGCCACGTTGTTAGGAATAAAATGTTCTATAAATCCGGCTACGGACGATATGTGAACAAACCCCATCAGTAAAACACGTCAGAATGGAAATGGGAATGAAGCTGGACATTTTGGTTAATGTAAGAGGTGCTGAAGTGCAGATTTCTGACTCAGAGTCTGAGAAAGAAAACTGCCTTTAAAGATATGCACTTAAAAAGTTCAATACATTTTACACTACAAGTGAACGGGGCACAAAAAAACCCCACTTAACTAGTAGATACAGAGTTCTGCATTAGAGACATATCCTTCACTAAATACAAAGAGTGCAACCAGCACAGATCTTCACAGAGACAGTATACGAGCTGTGCATGGCCACAGATTACAGAATGCCAGTTTCAGAGGCAGGCTTTTTTAACCCTTGCAATGTCTTCCAGCTCTGACATCCTCCTTCACTTAATTCCTTCCCCTGTCATTATTATTATTATTATTTTTTTTTTTTTATTACCCACCAAGCTCAGCCACCCTCGCATCCTGACCTTTCTTCAACCTTGACTTTTTCAGTCCTTCCACAGTCTTGTCCTCGTTCTTTATTCTCCCGCTCCATTCTTATTATTTTAGTAGCAGAGCTGTTGCCCGTCGATATCTCTGACCTTCTTGGTCATTTATCAGTGCAGGAGCCAGAGGACACCCCTCATTATATCGTACTGCTTTTTCTTGCATGCATGCATGCAACAAAATAAAATGCATCTTCCAGTTCAAAAGAGAAAGAAATGAAAAACTCGTAATGGTTGACACAAAAAAAAAAAGAAGAAGAAGAAGCAATGTTCTATTAATGGCATCCTTTTCAGACTGTAAATACTTCATACGTACCAGGATCTGACTTGGAGAATGTATCCACATCCAGCAGACTCCTGGGGAAACAGCAAAAGTGCAGGTAAAAATGGATCCTTCCACTTATTTTTTTTCATTTTGAGAAAATGTATTCATTCATTAACATTTCCCAAATTCAGTTTTTATGTGCTTTTTTCTGCTCCCCTGAGTGTTTTCCAAAAAGTCCCAGCTAAGCCCCTGAAAGTTAGGTCATGGGCAGATTTAAATTGCTCCCCGAGTTCTTCTATGAAACTAAATTCTAAAAATACTGTGCTGCCAAGCCGCAGTAAGCCAAATAAAATAGTGTACACTAGGTTACCAGTGGAAGGCTGAGGAAGACCCTCAGGGAGAGGAATATGAAGAAGTGATTAATGTTAATGTTAATGTTAATGGTAATGTTAATGTCAGTGTTAGCGAGTGGTTAGTGAGCAGTAAAGGAGCTGCGAGGCACATTGTGTTACCTTCAGACAGAGCTAGTTGTTTCCCCCTGCCTCCAGTCTTTATGTTAAGATAAGATAACCAGCTGCTGGCTGTAGCATTTGTCATTATGTAACTAAAGATCTTTCAAAATAAAATGAAGACAAAAGGGATGAAAAAAAAAATGGCATAAATGTACAATACACAGCTGTGCCAAACCAGGGATAACTCTGACTAATACTTAAATGCAAGATACGTTCTCTCAATTTAAAACAGCAACAAAAGACGGAGTTAGGTGGTGTCGTGAAGCAGCGTGGGATCACAAGAGTTTGTCTTTGCAGTCAGCTTCTCCCGGTTATGGTTCCCTCATTGTTCGTCATTCAGGAGGTTTTTACCGGGAGCCTAATTATTAGCAGGGGTCTCCTCCCGAATAATAAACAATACCAGTGGTTAAAACGGGTGAAAAACACTGAATAAAGCAGTTTCACATAAAATAATTAATAAATCAGTGTTCCCCTGGTGTACACAGGGGCTGTGAGCTAACTGCTAACGTTAGCTCAGCCTGTGTGTCTGATAATTAAGATCCAGACGTCCGATGACTAAAATCCTTCATCCAGTTCAAATGTAGAGGTTAAAAACAACCAAGGTCTTTAAAGATTATTGTTAAAAAAAATGTGGCTTGAAACTGGATAAAAAAGTATATTCATGACAGCAGACAAACCACAACACGGATAAAATTATTCCAATGACAGATTTCTCTAAGTTTGAAAATTGTTGGAAAAATTAAGGATAATGTAAACGAATAACAAAACAAAAATATTTAACACAGGTCTTTTTTTTTAAATATATTTTAATGTGCAAATGTTACATGCTATACATTTAAGCTGCCAGCTGCTGACAGTAGCATTAGACATTATGTGACTAAAGATCTCACAAAGTAATTTAAGGGCAGAAGGGATGGAAACAATGCCATACATTCACAATACACCACGAAACAAGGGTTAATCATGAATAATTCTTAAGATGTATGACATGTTTTTCTTGCTGTTTTGAATCCCCCGGGGTGGGGAGTGGGTGAAAACACAAAATAACTTCATCATCTATCCCCCATCCGGAGCCCGCTCTCTCTCTCGCTCTCTTGCTCTCTCTCTCTCTCTGGTTTGTGCCATTGGTGTCTGGTCTGGCTGATCTCGGGAGGGACTATACGGGAGCAGCTATTCATTATTCATGGTTTGAATTGGAGAGCCAGTGAGCACACAGCCAGGCAGGCAGGTTGACAGTCCGCAAAAAAAAAAAACCCTGACAGAGTTTTACTGCTCCGTCAGTTAGTCAGCCAGCCGGTCTGTAAGCAGAGCAGCTGACCGTTCAGTCAAAGCAGCCTGCCACCACACAACACATCCAGGTGTGCTGTTTTCAATAAAAGAAAATCTTTTATAAAATCAATATCGACGATGTACTTTTATCCTAATTATTATTGTGTTTAACTGACAGTGTTTCCACAAGCAGCAGGCATTGCACAACCTGCTGTTTGTACAATTCACCTACCACATCAATAATCCACTGTGCAAGTCTGTGGACATCGACGGTCGTCTGCTGGTTATTGGCTGGACCTCTTGAGGCAGAAGTTAACAAGACATTGTATGGGAATTTTTCTTTTTTTTATATCTATATAGCTTTTTTGCATACTGGAGGTAGCTGATGGGATTTAACATTCCCCTGAGAGCAAAGGGCATTAGGGAGCAAAAGGTCACACATGAGGGAGAAAGCATAGATAGATAGATAGATAGATAGATAGATAGATAGATAGATAGATAGATAGATAGATAGATAGATAGATAGATAGATAGATAGATAGATAGATAGATAGATAGATAGATAGAGTAGCCTTTATTTTAAGATGTTTTTTGTTTTGGTTTTTTTGGGGGGGGGGGGTTGTCTATTGATCCAAACAGATGCATTGGACAGCTACCTTTAAAATCAAAAAATTTTAATTCAAAAATTGTGGTGTTTTTTTTGTTTTTCTTTGAGAAGGGGGGTCGGCCTAGATGTTGAAAACACATTAGAGAATAACCTCAGCAGGAGGCATCATATTTAAATCGAAGAAGAGAAAATAACATCCATCACAGACGCACGCACGCACACACACACACACACAGATAATTAACTTCCATCACTTTGAAGCTGCTTGCTTGCAAATCTGAATTCCATATCAGACCGATTCCTCCGAGATGCAACAGAGTCCTAACGTGGGGTCTAAACGGAAACATACATCCACATGTATGTGTGTGAGAGTTTGACCTTACCGGCATGAAACGGTAACTTCTATTTTAGTTGCAGGGACTCTGGTGTTGAGAGGGTCGAATTCCCCTATTGACGCCATCATCTCGACTCGCGACGCTAATGAGCATCCGCGAAGAAAGAAGAAGAAGAAGAAGAAGAAGAAGAAGAAGAAGAAAAAGAAAAAGAAGAGAAATATCTGATCATTCACAAGAGGATCGTGATTGCAGTAAATCCATTGTCGAAGAATCTTCTTCTGGTGTTCCGCTTATGGAGCAGCGGAGGAGGGAAAGAGACAGAGAGAGAGAGAGAGAGAAACAGGGGGGGGGGAGAGGGAGGAGAGAGAGAGAGAGAGAGAGAGAGAGAGAGAAACAGGGGGGGGAGGGAGGAGAGAGAGAGAGACAGAGAGTGAAAGTTGTGAGGCAGATTTTAAAGTTCATTCATCCTTCATGTGTTCACGGTGCGCTCCCGGTGTCCGTCCGGTGCTGAGGAGGAAGAGGAGGAGAGCGCAGCCAACCGGAGGCACTGGCAACAGCATGGTGCTTCTCTCTCTTCCCTACCTCCCTCTGTCCGTGTGTGTGCGTGTGTGTGTGTGTGCCATTCATTTCCTTACATTTAGTCACCTGTTACTCATGTATTTACGGATTCAATTGACACATTTAGCTCACAGTAGTTACCGCAGCACACAATAATGGTATCATTTCCCGGACATGTAATAGAATTTGCACTTAACCGTGATCTAAAATGTCATAAAAACCCAATAATGCACTGTAATGACTGGACGATGTTGCGATAGAATGTCCTGACTGACATTGTTTATTATTGTTTATAATGGTATACCTTTCAGGTGGGACTTTTTGTTTTTTTTTACTTCAAATCATGATGATGTAATCATTTCTTTGACCAATGTGTGTAAATAGGCCAGAATTTTCTGTGGCAAATTGGTCAAAGCGTGCACATTTACACAAGGCATAACACTGTTGGTGTCATGTGAGCCTACACCGATAACTATTTTTTTAGACTGATTTCATGTTTGCCAGAGTAAACTCCACATCTACAACAGTTGGCAACTGGTGCGTAGTTATCAGGCAAAGATGCATTCAGTGAAATCTCCATCAATGGCAAATTAACCTGCCATCCTGATTGGTCATCGTGTCGGATGGTCCACTAGAGCAGGGTTGATTAGACTCCATCAGGAGGCGACAAAATCTGCACAAGATGGCTACCACAGTCGATTGAAACGCCATGAAATATTCCTTTCGATCTGAGTCAACAGTGATTCTTATTAAATGAAGCCGCTGCTTTGCCTCGCCTGATGACATTTCTGCACTCAAAAGGGCTTTCAAATCGAGTTTGAAGTGACGAAAGAAGTGTTAATGCGGTGCAATTTCATTCATACATTCAATCATAATGAGTCAACTATGTGTTTTGTACCCTCATTATAAAGTGTTAGCGCACATGCATTGCCGATACATTGTGCAGTGTAAGCCATTGTTTGAATGCGGTTCATTTATGAGTAACGTTGACAGTATTGTGTGGAGAATAGCTTCAGGGAAATGTGAACATTTAATTGTGAAGCTATAATACTTCATCACTTTTAACATATACGGTCACATACATAGAAAAAGTTATTTTGAAAATCTCAAAAATATTCAGTTCTTTACATATATGTCGAGACACTACTTCCCTTTTTAGGTTAAACAAGAGGTTTTGCGTTACCAAGGAAGTTAAAAGGTGGAGCAAAACCTCTTACAACACATTGCGAATAATGTCGCCTGTCCCAAGCTCCACAAATAAAATCTTCATAATTAGAACTTATCACATTAGATCACATTAGAAATGAAGGATATTTTTTTAAACTAAAATCTAGACATTAAATCGTCATATAATGAGCAATAAGAGATGAATAATGTCTTCAATCTTAAAGAAATAGCATTACAGATGAAGATTTTCTCTTCAGGGAGAACTCTAAACCAGTTTCTAGCTCATGGTAGTACCTGAACGTCAAATACAGTGCATTTGCAAGGTATCATAGTTAGACATCAAAGGGCCATCGTTCCTTACATGTCTTCATTTTTTTTGAAATATTTATTAGGCTGTGATTTCCTCGCAGCACAATTTCCACGCAGGTTTCCTCACACATTCAAGGTGGGTTTCAATGAGTCGGTCATATAAATGTAGAATTCAAGAAAATCCATTTAAAAGTTTATTTGTATTACACAGAAGAGCAGTAGCCAACAGAGATGAATAGTTATGACTATGAACAAGGCTAGATTAACAACCAGACATATTTTACTGCAGGTCAATTCAATTTTGGAAATTGGATTTATTGCACCACCAAAGTACAATATCTATTAAGGCCGGTCCAGCATTATAATATAGAATCTTGTAGACCTGCAATCCCCGAGAAATGTTTTTGATATATTTTTAATTTGTTTTTCCAGATATGTTTTGAGGTAAAACACAGCTTGGAAAGTGTTCAGTGACAATGTTTTTTTTTTTCAGTGAAGGGAGAGCTACGGTCTGGCAACTAACAAAAAGTACACGAGAGAGCAGGGTTCCAATCCTGACTCCCATATGTGGGTAAGTTTAGGCCACAAAAGCACTTTGGTTAAGGTGCAATTGACCATCGCATTTTATAAAACATACTGTAACTTCGATCTTCCTCTAACCTTAATTGAAAAAAGAAAACAAGACTTTTCCCTAATTCCCCCAAATCAGTGTTCTTGAATGATCTCACACTAACCTGGGCTAGGTAGTATTTATTCATTTTTTAGATATGTAATTGTAATTATTTCTTTGTAGGGATAGCACACAGTTATAAGTCCTTGCACCAGAGTTAGCTAGAAGCTAATTTGCATGCGTTTTACCTGGGCAGGTGGACAAAAAAACAACCACATAACAACACTACACTACATTACAGAGCACAGTATATAAAAAAAGTCCATCAGTGTGAGATAATAATAATAATCAGTATGATAAATAGAATGAATACAAGGTACTCATTGGTGCTAACTATAGCCAAAGCTTGAGGCTAGTTTCAAACCCTGCAAAGCCTTCTGAGTCTCTAATGTTTGTGGGTATGGAATTTTACTTCCCCACTACTTGAACCCAGAAAGCAGATTTACCAAAGGCTCTTTCTGGTGTGCGGCAGCCAGTCACCACTAAGAGGAGGGGGTGCGAGATTATGAATAATTTGAAACATCAGCCATGTGTCCCATTAAAATAGGAAGTTATCAAAATTGAACAAAAATAAGATTTCTTCAGGATATTATGGTGATGATCATCCCTTGGCTTTTAATTTTGGACTTTTATGATTTGTTTATGGAGTAAGTACACAGGCTTGAGTGTAGTCACACTTGCCTGGGACCAAGTTGTGGGGGGGGGGGGGTCAAAGTGTGTATAAGAAACTTTGCAGTGGGCCGAGACACCTGGTGCTCCAAAAAAGTATTCAGTATTTAGTTTAACATTGCTGATAATCCTACTAACTGTTTTTTTGAGAGACTGTCAACTGTAATGCCAAGATATTTAACTTGTGTCATGGATGTGATGACTTCACCATTAATTAAAATGTCAAGATTCACTGAATTATTGATCCTCGCTGTGAAATACAAATACAATCTGATTCGCTTACATTAAGGGTCAAGCATGAATTAGCAAGGCAATACGACACCTTGCTAATTGCAGCTGTCAGATCTAAAGAACTTGTTGCTGACGAGTTCTTTAGATCTGACATTGGTATAAAAAAAAAAAATCACAGTATCATCAGCATACAGGTGGACTAACATCTGGACGTGTATTATTCCATCTGCGGTGTACTGGTTAGTTATGTATAATCTGCTGTGTGCACTGTTTGTACTTAATGGGAACTAGGAAGTGCATATACAATAGATAAAGAGTGGCAGGTGGCCATTTCTTTTTACCCCAGTGCAGTTTAATCTGGCCTTGGCAATGAACCAATACAAAAAGGAGATATCACATTACCCCTCTCATCACCGCACTGGCTACCAGTATCTTTTAGAATTGATTTTATAGTCCATCCATCCATCCATCTTCAACCGCTTATCCGGAGTCGGGTCGCGGGGGCAACAGCTCCAGCAGGGGGCCCCAAACTTCCTTTTCCCCGGCCACGTTGACCAACTCTGACTGGGGGACCCCGAGGCGTTCCCAGGCCAGTGTGGAGATATAATCTCTCCACCTCGTCCTGGGTCTTCCCCGTGGTCTCCTCCCAGCTGGCTGTGCCTGGAACACCTCCCTAGGGAGGCGCCCAGGGGGCATCCTTACCAGATGCCCGAACCACCTCAACTGGCTCCTTTCTACGCAAAGGAGCAGCAGTTCTACTCCGAGCTTCTCTCGGATGACTGAACTCCTCACCCTATCTCTAAGGGAGAAGCCAGCCACCCTTCTGAGAAAACCCATTTCGGCCGCTTGTACCCGCGATCTCGTCCTTTCGGTCATGATCCAACCTTCATGACCATAGGTGAGAGTAGGAACGAAGATAGACCGGTAGATCGAGAGCTTTGCCTTCTGGCTCAGCTCTCTTTTCGTCACAACGGTGCGGTAAAGTAAGTGCAATACCGTGCCCGCTGCTCCGATTCTCCGGCCCATCTCCCGCTCCATTTTCCCCTCACTCGTGAACAAGACCCCTAGGTACTTGAACTCCTTCACTTGGGGTAAGGACTCATTCCCTACCCGGAGTAGACAATCCACCGGTTTCCTGCTGAGAACCATGGCCTCAGATTTTGAGGTGCTGATCCTCATTCCAACCGCTTCACACTCGGCTGCGAACCGATCCAGTGAGTGCTGAAGGTCACAGGCTGATGATGCCATCAGGACCACATCGTCTGCAAAGAGCAGCGATGAGATCCCAAGCCCACCAAACTGCAACCCCTCCTCCCCCCGACTACACCTCGATATCCTGTCCATGAATACCACAAACAGGATTGGTGACAAAGCGCAGCCCTGGCGGAGGCCAACACCCACCGGGAACGAGTCCGACTTACTGCCGAGAACCCGGACACAACTCTTGCTTTGGGCGTACAGGGATTGGATGGCCCTCAAAAGCGCCCCCCTCACCCCATACTCCCGCAGCACCTCCCACAGTATCTCCCGGTCCACAAAACACATGTAAACCGGATGGGCATACTCCCAGGCCCCCTCCAGGATCCTTGTGAGAGTGAAGAGCTGGTCCGTTGTTCCACGGCCAGAACGGAATCCGCATTGTTCCTCTTCAATCTGAGGTTCGACTATCGGCCGAACCCTCCTTTCCAGCACCTTGGAGTAAACTTTACCCGGGAGGCTGAGCAGTGTGATACCCCTGTAATTGGCACACACTCTCTGGTTCCCCTTTTTATACAGGGGAACCACCACCCCGGTCTGCCACTCCTTAGGCACTGTTCCCGACTTCCACGCAATGTTGAAGAGACGTGTCAGCCACGACAGCCCCTCCACACCCAAAGCCTTCAACATTTCTGGACGGATCTCATCAATCCCCGGGGCCTTGCCACTGTGGAGTTGTTTGACTACCTCCACCAGGGAAATTGCTGATGATCCCCCATAATCTTCCAGCCCTGCCTCTATCAAAGAGGGCGTATTAGTCGGATTGAGGAGTTCCTCAAAATGCTCCTTCCACCGCCCGAGTACCTCCTCAGTTGAGGTCAACAGTGTTCCATCCCTGCAGAAGCACTTTGGTGCCGACCGAAAGTCCTTCTCCATGGCTTCTCCGAACTCCTCCCACACCCGCTGCTTTGCCTCTGTCACGGCCGAGGCCGCTGCCCTTCGGGCCTGTCGGTACCTTGCAACCGCCTCTGGAGTCCCCCGTGATAACATATCTCGGAAGGACTCCTTCTTCAGTCGGACGGCTTCCCTGACCACCGCGGTCCACCACGGTGTTCGAGGGTTACCGCCCCTTGAGGCACCTAAGACCTTGAGGCCGCAGGCTCCCGCCGCAGCTTCAGCAATGGAAGCTTTGAACATTGACCACTCAGGCTCAATGCCCCCAACCTCCACAGGGATGCCAGAGAAACTCCGCCGGAGGTGTGAGTTAAAGGTCTCTTGGGTATGGGCCTCCTCCAGACGTTCCCAGTTCACCCGCACTACCCGTTTGGGCTTACCAGGTCTGTCCAGACTCTTCCCCCACCCCCTGACCCAACTCACCACCAGATGGTGATCAGTTGACAGCTCCGCCCCTCTCTTTACCCGAGTGTCCAAAACATGCGGCCTCAGATCAGATGATACGATTACAAAATCGATCATCGATCTTCGGCCTAAGGTGCTCTGGTACCATGTACACTTATGAGCATCCTTATGTTCGAACATGGTGTTTGTTATGGACAGCCCATGTCTAGCACAGAAGTCCAATAACAAACAACCACTCGGGTTGAGATCAGGGAGGCCGTTCCTCCCAATCACGCCTCTCCAGGTGTCTCCATCGTTGCCCACGTGCGCGTTGAAGTCTCCCAGTAGAACTATGGAGTCCCCTACTGGAGCCCCCAACAGGACTCCATTCAGGGTCTCCAAGAAGGCCGAATACTCTGAACTGCTGTTCGGTGCATATGCACAGACAACAGTCAGAGTTTTCCCCCCCATAACCCGTAGGCGTAGGGAGGCGACCCTCTCGTCTACCGGGGTGAACTCCAACGTAATGGCACTCAGCCGGGGATTTGTGAGTATCCCCACACCCGCCCGGCGCCTCACACCCTGAGCAACTCCAGAAAAGAATAAGGTCCAACCCCTATCCAGGAGTACGGTTCCAGAACCGAGACTGTGCGTAGAGGAGAGCCCAACCAGATCTAACTGGTAGCGCTCCGCCTCCCGCACAAGCTCCGGCTCTTTCCCCCACAGAGAGGTGACGTTCCACGTCCCCAGAGCCAGCCTTTGCCGCCCAGGTCTGGTCCGTCGAGGTCCCCGACCTTCACTGCCACCCGTCTGGCAATGTACCCGACCCCAACGGTTCTTCCTGCGGGTGGTAGGCCCACATGATGGAGAGGGGGGGGGTGCCACGTTGCTTCTTCGGGCTATGCCCGGCCGGGCTCCGTGGCAAACCTGGCCACCAGGCGCTTGTTGACGGGCCCCCCTTCCAGGCCTGGCTCCAGACGGGGGCCCCGGGCTTCCTCCGGGCAGGGTCACACCTCCTCTTTTTTGATGTGCCATTGGGGTTCTTGAACCATTCTTTGTCTGGCCCCTCGCCTGAGACCAATTTGCCATGGGAGACCCTACCAGGAGCACTAGGCTCCCGACAACACAGCCCTCAGGTTCATAGGAGCACCCAAACCCCTCCACCACGGTAAGGTGATGGTTCTCGGAGGGGTTTTTATGTGATTTTATAGTCCTCATGTTATCTACTGTACAAAGCCAATCTTGGAACACAGCAAACTCCCTTGGAATTGAACAAATACATTTAAAGACTTTTATTGCTAACTTTACTGGTATAATTATCTCCGCCAAGGAGGCTATGTTTTCGGTTCAGTCTGTTTGTCTGTCAGCAGGATTACGGAAAACTATAGTGGCCCAATTTTCATGAAACTTGGTGGAAGGGTGTTGCATGAGCCACTGAAGAACAAATAACATTTTGGAGTGCATCTGAATCATCGCAGTGCACTTTTTACTTTCATAACATACTATATATAGGGCACTGTCTCTCTCTGAGTGACCTTCTCGTTGTTAATGTTTGCTTGTAAACTTTTTTCGTTTGCTCTCTCTCACTTATTGCTATTGCTATTTATTATTGTGATTTACTCATTTTTATAATTTTTTTCATCTGATCATGTTTTGTTAAGTGCTTTTGGCTGCATCTTTGCATGAAATGTGATGTGTCATATACAAATACAATTATTATTGTGATAGGACACCACATTTCCAGTGGGTATTATAAGGTTAAGGTGAGAACAACCAGCTGACTTATTGCATACATGTAGACAGTACTAAAAGCATCAATTCACAAAAAAAAAAAAAAGAAAATCACCTGTGGAACCCTGAACAGGAAACACCATCCCATCTCATGATAATACATACAAAAAAAGGAGCAGTTACATCACATACTGCGTACAGTCACTGGAGCAGGTAATCAAACAGTTGGGCTCGCACCGCCATGGTCAATTAGCTTGAAGAGAAAAAACAAGCTGTCATCTGCTAATGAGATGTCTGCGCGTCTAAATATGGAAGGGCTTCTCTGTAGTTTTCCATTAATCAGCTCTCCTGAAAGCATCGTGACACACTCTTTAAAGCCTCCCACCGTGACCTAATAACAAGAATTACATTTCGACGCTTCGGCAAAAATAGATGTGTTTTGAAATGTTGTATTTTTGGAAACCAAAGCCACAAAGGTCTTCGGGAATCAGACAAAAAAGGAAGGAGGTGTGTGTAAATACATTACGAGTACAAAAAGGATTCAAACAAAGGCAGTGTTAATGTTTAGTGTAGGACTAGAGGGCATGCAGCTCGACCTCCTGTAAAACACATATAGAATAAATCTTCCGATTTAGACTCATTTATAAGTTGTTTCAGATGTGATGCACAGTGTGCGCGGCTGCATCAGTATCTCCCTTGGCTTTGTTACACACCGAATACATATAGATGTTATTCCCAGCTGTGTGTCTGTGTGCGTGCGCATAGCCTCTCAATTTTGCAGCTGATCAGGCAGAAATTGAAATTTTTCATGGGCTGAACTAAACAGCAGCGAGAGAAATGGGGATTGAGCCAGAAATGGAGGGATGATGGATGCAAAATAGGAGCCAGATGAAGAAAAATGTGAGAGAGAGAAAAAAAAGAAGAAGGACAGAATGAAAGTGTAGAGCAAGAGAACAGAGAAAGAAAGTTTAGTTATTTAATCATTTCCCACTCTGGATGATCTATAAAGAAAGTGTGGTTGGACAATAAAGCTGTCAGTGGCTTGGGAGTGTGTGTGTGTGTTTGTGTGTGTGTGTGTGTGTGTGTGTGTGTTTGTTTGTTTGTGTGGAGCGGCAGCTAATTATTCAAAGAGGATAAATCCTGTTTAGTTTCCATTTCCATTTTCACTGAAGAGCAAAGCAGCCATCTGACAAGTAATCTTCAGCAAAGATGTAAACAGAAAACATATATATATATTCTTTATTTGTTCTTCGGGTATTTTTCCTTCCTTATTACATCTGCTGTCCAATCGGAGGTCACTGTGCTCTGATGCCTTCTCAGTATTTATCACGACTTCTCTCTGAGTCAGTGTAATAAATAAAAAAAGTTTTTTATCCTTTTTTATTAGTCGAGTAAAACCAAGAAGTAGTGGTGGACAAGAAAACAGTAAGAGATATTTACATATGTGTGGTTCTTGAAGTATACATAATCCGTCCCAAGCTTGCTTAAGAACATTGTTTTGCTTTTCTCCATCCAATGAGTAAGATTGCTCCTGGAAAAATACATAATAATATATGCTGGCTGTGGCTAGATGTTTTTTTTATATTCAAATATACACTCCTTTATAAACTAAAGGCTAAACTGAGGCTACAATAAACACATTTTTAATATGCTGAATAATGATTATACATACAGTAGATTGATCAATCAATATTTTGTTCTGTAAATTAAATTATGTTGTTTATGGTTATTGGTTGGCACACACACACACACACACACACGCGCGCGCGCGCACACACACACACACACACACTGATACATCTCTACACATTGGTAAGTCGTATCAATACATTACATCAACAGAATAACACACTAAACAGATGTATCATGTACACCAAGCATGATGGAATACCAACCCAATATTATTTTCTATGTCTATTGCATTGGGTT
This sequence comes from Bovichtus diacanthus, assembly GCA_943590825.1. NCBI lineage: Eukaryota > Metazoa > Chordata > Actinopteri > Perciformes > Bovichtidae > Bovichtus > Bovichtus diacanthus. The sequence goes on along the minus strand of CALSBV010011210.1, from coordinate 87,116 downwards.
TGTTTATTTTTCCTTCCTATTCATCTAAACAAATATGATTTTGTCTCCTTCTTTCACTGAAAGGTCCATTCTGAATGTGCAGTGGAGGCCCCAGGTGTCTCGATCACACCTGTGTAAGTTGCATCCTGGACCAGGATTGTCTCTGCAAACTAGTCCACACACATGTGCATCATTCTGCAAAATTAAGCTCAAACAATAAGAATTAGCTATTAGGAGTTATGAAGAGTGGATTTCATAAACAAGGTATGTTCTTTATGATTGGATTTGGTGAAACTTCTTATGGTGGTCATTTGTCATATGACAAACAGGGTTTGTATATTGTTTTCCATATCTGAGCCATGTACCATACTGCAATACTTTTAATGTATATTAGAGACATTAATACTCTTTTGGTAAAACACTACAAGCAAAAACACATTTTATTTTATGTCTTTATTTTACAAAATGTGTCTTTCGGTCTGTAGATTTCTCCGAAATTCACCAAAAGTTTGCATCGGATGCCTCATTTGCATATTTAAGCCTAACATATGGCTGCTGACAGTATTTTCTGATTTACTTTCCTTGATACAAAGATATATCTAAACGTCCCTCTGTGGAAACCTTTGACCTCTAATATGTCAAAACGAAAATAATAATTTTTGAACCTGCTGTGATCCAACGTTAAATATTTCTGTTCCGTAAATGCATCGCAATTGAACACACATTTAATAAGTTGAAGCCTGGTCTGCATATTCAAACACAATGTTTGTGAAAACATGCAATACAAAAAACCCCAAAAAAACAATGGTTCTAATGTACCTAATCAACTGGGGAAGTTTGATATTTTTTTTTATCCCATTCATCTGTAATCTCTCCCCTCCAATAGACACCACAGACCTGCATGTAGGTCTCCTGTAAACAGCTGAGTGTCTCTCCTTCCCTGTCACATTTGCAATTCTTCCTGATCAGGACACTAGATAGGCCGGTGTGAGTGTGCTAAGTGATCTAGTACTCAGATCTAAAACGCTTAATGAAAGTTAAAAAAAGAAAAGAAAAGAAAAGAAAAGAAGCGCACGTCCAGCCAGGAATCGTGGCAGAGACTCCAAAGTGAACCATGCCAGATGAACGCGCTGGCCTCTCTGTGTTCCTCACTGCGTGTTCTGACCTAATCTTGCAGCATGTCACCGTTTTCTCCACTTGCCGGCTCAGATCCCAGTCTGAACCGCCTCTGATCATGTGACGCCAAATTGGATTCGCGAGGATCTCGCGTCCAAATGGCACACACACACACACACACACACAGGCGACATGCAGCCTGTGATCAGCTGGGCCGGCATTTACGCGGAACAGTTCGCCACACTTTTGACAAAACAAATAAATATCTGTGATCACAGAGTTATTTCTTTCACGCGTGTGGGAAAATGTGCCTTGTAGCAGAATTTTGTGCTTTATCTTTCAAAAGTAGAGGTGACGACGATGACATTGTTATGAAGAGCAGTGAGCCCGTGCCATAGCAAAGTGGCTGGCGCTGTATGAAATGGGTGGGAGGGGGGGCAGTCTGAACTGTGACTGGAGCAGCTTTGATGAAATGCTCCCTTCTAGTGTTCAGTGCGCAACATTGCAACTCAACTGTTTTTGCTGTTGAAATGAGTTCAACCTCAAACGTTGGCATTTAAAATACACATGTTGGCACATTCACGTGCATCTTCTCACACAGGAGGGCATGTTGTCATGTCTCATACCCATCCAACACATTCAGCATAAAGCTGAAAACAAAGCGTTTTGGTGAAAAGTTGACTTTTTAGACAAAGCTACAAACATATGATGATCTTATAGGATATGATGCATCAGAAATCCTTTATTAGTCCCTGAGCGGGGAAATGTACATGGTTACAGCAGAAAGGTAAAACAGAATGCAACAAAAATATGTGAACACTAAAATTAAGTGGATAGTTAAGTAAGTAAGTAAAGTGCAAATGCAGTAGTACCGGGCTAAAAACAACAATAGATAGTAAGTAGGGAAATATTGCACAGAGATGTTGCACATAGCAGTCTGAATTGGTGAGTGTGTTGCTGTAGATTAAACCACCCAACAGTATATAAAAGGAGTTCAAATAAGCAAATTAAAACATGCAACACACAGTAATGCAGAAGTAATTGACTGTGGCCATAAGCAGAATGAATACTTTCACTTTTGATACTTTAAGTAAATTTTACTTTTTTTTTTGTAGCTACAGGAAACAACACAATGGCGAAGGATGATATGCACAAAGGAAAATGAATAAACACAAATAAACATGAGTAAGCTAAGATGGGGAACTAGAAACCACTTCAAGGACATTCCTTTGTGTACGTGCACCACATTTACACTTGTGTTGTGTTCATTGACATCTTCCTATTTCCTCAATTGTCTTGGTCATGTAAGCAGCGGTGTACAGCGTCGCACTTTGATGGGAAATGTTCCTCTTTTCTCTTCAATCTGTGACTTTAATCTCAGAGAAGAGTCAATTTGTTTTTCTTCTCATGAGTTTGTGAGTTCTTTCTTGTATGTTTACCACTTTCATCACAGAGAATATCCGATTTTCTATCTACTATGGCCCTAATATGCCGTCGTATTTCTCCCACTGTTGCATTGCCATTGTATTTCCATTGTACAAAAGCATTAAATGAATCCCATGTGGCTGAGAAAATATTATGTTTCTGCTTACATGTCTTCTCATTTTTCACTTTTAGTGTCTTGTTTGCGACTACAATGCTCCCTAACATGTCAATCCAGCCATGTCTGATACAAGAAAGTTAATTTGATGACTGAATGGCATCTCGTTTCATTGGATGCTTATTTTTCTCTTCACGGAAATAGCTTCTCCTTGGAACAGTAACATCAACCACAGTGCGCCAGGATGATTTACAACACATCTTATCGTAGCTGAAAATAGTCCCCACTATTACCTTGGTTTGAGTGACGTCTACTACACACTGCTAAGCCCAGCTGTTTTAAGGAATCACTGAGGCTTTTAAGAACATCTAAGATATCATTTTAAGTGTATCTTGTTAGTAGTTATCACAGATTGTAGGAGGAAAGAATGGGCTTGGGGCTGAAATTTACAGACAGAGGATGTCATAAAGTATTAAAAGACACACTAACTTTAGGTGTTTTCATGGGATTTAAATCACAGTAACTGAAGCACAGGACGGGCCTCATCCATTGGCTTTTTGTTTTTAGAAATTTTTAAAGTTTTAACTGCATTGTAAGATACTTAACCTCTAAAATTGATCATAATTGGTAACCATCAACGCACTTTTGACATTCCACACTTGTAGTTCACTGTTATTCCATCAGATAGCAACCTAAGACAAGATCAGCCCAGAAGTACAGAAGTGCTGAGATGGAAACATGCTTGGAAATACTAGAGAAACATACATACTGGAAGTCTAAATATACATATATACGTATATATATATATATATATATATATATATACATATACATATACATATACATATACATATACATATATATGTATATGTATATATATGTATATATTCCTCAAGAGGCGTCCCCTGGCTGTGCACTGTTTTCTTCCACTGACATGTCCTCACTTCAGCAGCCACACTGTACCTTTTTGCTGTCACTCTGCCACACACACACACACACACGCTCACAAACACAACACTGACACACATAAACCCCGCACACTGCGTGCACATGTGAAAATACATGTACACAGGAACACCCCCCCGCCCCCTGCAGCTGGGCCTCGGAATGAAGAAAGACTCTCTGAGTGCCGTGAAGGGAGAGGTCACCAATACATGTTTGTTTAGACAGCATCCAGATGTGCTGCGCGTGTTCTGAGTGAACAGCTCGGCCAGAAGGTATGACGAAAATAATTTTTCGCTTGTGCAATATTAATCATGTTTTTTTTTACACGCATGCTTGACAATTCAAATAGAAATCTAAGGGAATGTGCTTATGTTCCTCTGAGATCTCTGCTCCCTGTTTGCTTTGTCAAACTCAAATACAACTTGCTTGAGGACCAAATTTGGGCCATGTAGCGATCCCCCTTACGCAACAGTCTCTCTATGTTCCACCTCTAACACGTTCAGCCTCTCGCTGAACGCTGTCTTGGCCTAGTTTTCCATGAATGTGCACGCTTGAGGGCAGACGCCTTTTTCCTCCCCAGAGTGAGTAACATAGCTTTTAATGGACTCAGATGCAGGCTTCGATAGTTAAGGCAACATCTGGCCTTGAAGAAAAAAAGAAAAAAAAAGTTCTCCTGAATGCAAGACACAGGAAGTAAGCACGTAATGCACTCCGAGGTAGGGTCGTGTTCGCCCATTACATAATACATTTCTCTATTCTCCCAGGGCGTCTAATACGGCAACTCGGTCAGTGGCCCTACGTGTCAAACTCAGTTTTACATGTGCAGTGCTGCCTCTAGTGGTCATAGTAATAATGACAGAAGTATAATGCATATATATATATACTTGTACGTAGCTACGTAGCAAACTTAGTTATTTTAACCCAAACCAAGTAGTGTTGTTGTCTAAACCTAACCAAGTAGTAACATAAAGTACTTAACATTACATCATGTACGTAACGCCACGTTAGCCTAGTGTCCACCGCCACAGGGGAACCCAAGGCATTAAAAAGTGAGACCGGGTATGTGTACATTTGATCTGCTAGAATGTTTTATGTTTAATGTTTTGCTAGCGTCGCAAAGTCAAGTTCATTTTTATTATTATAGCCCATTTGTGTCGAGGGCCTTTACAAATTGTACAGCACACGACACTGTGGGTAAGGAAAAACTGGACGAAAAATGGAAAAATACGTCTGGAGGAGGGACTCCTCAGCCCGGACGGACAGATCTGCAGTCGCAAATGTCGTGTGCATAGAATAACCAACCTAATACAATTACAGTTTTTAGATGATCAAAATGACAAAATAGATAGAATGTGAACATAATATTTGAAGAAAATGGATCCAGGACCTCCTCACCACCATGGAACCTGAAAAAAAAGAAAGAAAGAAAGGATACACAAGACAAGACTGAAGCACATCCTTTACACAACTAGGAGAATGTAACAAACACACAGATCCATGGATGACAATACCAGTTGTTTGGTCCACTACTTTGGTCCAGATTGAAATATCTCAACAACTATAATGATGGGTTGCCATGACATTTTGTACCAACATTCCCCAGAGGAGGAATTCTTCTGCCTTTGGTGATTCTTCGACTTTCTCTCTCTAGCACCACCACGGGTCAAGGTTTTAGCTCATCCTGTGAAACTGATGGATTGGCACCAATATACTGTATGGTGCAGACATTCATGGTCCCCAGAGGATGACTCCTATAGACTCTATAATACTGAGACTTTACCTCTAGCGCCAGCATGAGGAGGCCATTTGTGGTTTTCAGTGAAATCTCTCGGCAACTACTGGATGGATTTGCCAACGACTTTTAGCTCAGACCTTTATGCAGCAGGATGAATTCTAATAGCTCTGGGAAATCAGTCACTTTTTGTCTTATGTCATCATGAGGTAAAACATGTTTTATTTGACTTTGGTTTATGATTTTATACCTGCAAAACAAATTACATTCATCTCAGCCTTAGCCATACTTTGTGTTTAATGCAAATGAGTAAATATGAGCACGCTATCACGCTTAACTAAGACGGTGAACATGGTCCATAGTAACCTGCTTCACATCAGCCTGTTAGCTTTTGTCAGTATTAGCGTGCCATTGCTAGCATGTCTATGGACGTGTTTCGCCTTACTCAGAAGTCTTTGTTTGCCATAACGTGGTACAGCATAGTCAAGAACTAGACCTCTTGACCAAAAAGAAGAACATGCAAATCGAAAGAAACGTTCACATGTGTCACTATGGCAACAAGGGGAGGCCCAAAATGCTGGCAATCGGGGCAGCAGGATGGAGTCAGTGGTTTATTGGTGAAGTTACAACAATCAGTAGGAATTTCTGTCCTAAGATCGGAAATAAAAGACGTCTCATTTGTCCCCCAGATTCTCCAATTGCCGTTGAGTATACACATCAGTTTCCTTGCGCTCATGTAATCCCATTCCTCCCCCTCCACTGGCAGGTATGGTAAACAAAAATGAAACCCTCAGGCTTCAAAAAGGAAGTTTTTTTTTTTAACATAGTGTCCAAAGTGCTCACTGTCGACAGGTTCTGCTATTGCATTTTATTTATTTTTTTAAGTGCTCTCGTAAATCAGTAAAGTAAAAGCCTAAAACAAAAAAGATAAATTGGAATCAAAGGCCATTTTATGAGAATTAGTTTTCAAAAAGGGGACACTGATGTAATAGAAATGTATGCATAAGACGTTAGTCTCTATGAAGACACAGTGTAATTATGAATAAAATGTTATCTAATGAACATTAGCAATCAACTGTGATCTTTACCAGGATGTAGTCCTAACTGTATGGGGGAAATTCTTAGAAAATGTCATATATACAATAGGGAATATAGTTTATCCAGCAGGCTAAAAATGATAGACGAAAACCACATTACAACTTTGGTCTGGCAGGGAATGAATGAAACCGGGCTGGTGTAAGTACTGAGGGGCTGATGAGGGAATAAGAAGCAAGTGACGCAAGGCCAGGTAACTGCAGGGCTGACAAGGGAAGTGGGAACATGGGGGTGGGGCAGTCAGGTGATGGGGAAAGGAGGGAAGTCTGAGGGCATCTGGTGGACGGATGGAAACCGGCAATAATGAAGGAGGAGTCTGGGGAATGTGGCTGGAGAGAAGGGACTGACTGTGAGATGAGTTTACCATGTGGAACACCATTTCATATGGAAAAAAATATTACATAAAGGATTAAAAAGGATGAACTTCCAAGTTTACTTGAAAAAAAAAAAAAAACTTAGTAGCATGGAAGTTTCAGTGTGCGGAGAGCCTCTCCTTTTCCTTTTTTGGCTGTTTTTCTGACTTGTTATATTTAGTATCAAACTAATACATTGATCACGTACAATCTCAAATGTTCCTTGGCAACAAAGCTCATTCAATTGGGGTGAATACTTTTTTAAAATTATTTTATTCTTCTATTCACCCAGATACATAACTACAGGTCTCCATCTCCACAGAAAAAAAACATATTTTTCATTTGCAATTTTGCATTTATTTCTTCCTTTATGTGCACCTGTCTCAGTCTCTCAGTCCACTGTACACACACACTCACAGCACCACCACCACCACGCTGCGGTGCCCGCGTACGAGAACGCGCTCCATCGCTGTCATCAGTACAACATCAGCATCTTCCGGGGGGCGCGCAGAGAAACGGGAGGAGGACGGATAGAGAGAGAGAGAGAGAGAGAGAGAGAGAGAGGGGGGGGGGGG
>CALSBV010011210.1:28223-79681 GCA_943590825.1 Bovichtus diacanthus | reverse complement strand
GAGAGAGAGAGAGGGGGGGGGGAGAGAGGGAGAGGAGACATACTGGATAAAGGCTACAAAAAAAAACAAAAAAAAAAAAACATGATGATAATGCAGCCGAGGCGGTGGAGGATGTCGGATTTACGAGAAAGGACTGTTGAAATTTGACAGAGGGCTCGTGTAGAAACCTGTTCTCGGTTGTTGTTTTTTTCTTCTTCCCTCTTTTCATTCCGTTGTATTTCCACATGCTGCGTGGACACTGAGGGCGCGCAGAGGAGAGGGGAGCACCCACACGGAAGCCTCGGAAGGTAAAAACGGGCTCCACCATCGGCAACGAGACGCATCTCATCCCACGGATGGTAATAAAGGACCCCCCGAAAGAAGGCGCTGCACTGGTGGATGAGGATGAAACACAGCTTTAAACCCACCTCCAGCCCCGACCACTGTGAACGAAAGAAAATCCTGTTTTGATGGATTTTTTTTTTTTTTAATCATTCATGGTGTAGCCCCAAGGAAACGAGCCTCAGACAGCAATGTTGAATCACTGGTCTTGGGTCAATTATTCATTAGTGGTGTAGGTAGGCTATGATTTTCTATTGCTTCAATGTAGCAAAGTCTTGTGACATCACACACATATTTGCAGGTTACATTGTTTCCCTCTTTATCGTGTGGTTATGTAGGCCCATTTGATAGCCTTTAACAGCCACACGAAATAGCCAAAGTGTGGGGGGGTGGGGGGGGTGGGAAAATCAAGCACAGGAAAGATTCGATATAGAGAAAGGGAAACACATCTGGGTGAGTGAGGGGTGTCTGGGCATTTCTAAAGGTGTTCCTGTAATAGTGTAAAGAGGAGGAGGACGGGGGTGCAAGGAGAAATATAAGGAGACGAAATAAAACAAATATATTTTTTTATTTTTTTTTAAAACGACCAAACATGTTGCCTTCCCAAGAAGCCTCCAAGATCTACCATGACAATTATATGCGCAACTCCCGGGCCATCGGGGTGCTGTGGGCCATCTTCACCATCTGCTTCGCCATCGTCAACGTGGTGGTGTTCATCCAGCCCTACTGGATCGGCGACAGCGTCAACACGCCGCAGGCCGGCTACTTCGGCCTCTTCCACTACTGCGTTGGCACCGGGCCGTCGCCCAGCCGCGAGCTCAGCTGCGTGGGCAGCTTCTCCGACTTCAGCTCCATCCCGTCCGGAGCCTTCAAGGCGGCCTCGGTGTTCGTGCTGCTGTCCATGGTGCTGACCCTCAGCTGTATCGCCTGCATGGCGCTCTTCTTCTTCTGCAACACCTCCACCGTTTACAAGACCTGCGCCTGGATGCAGCTGCTGTGCGGTAGGCGCTCTCAACATTACTAACATTACTTACAGGCAGCCAGGAGTGTTGTTGTCGCTGTATGTCACCATTGTGAGGCCAAACGATATTTTTTGCAAATTCATTATTAATAACCGCATGCAATCGTCTGCATCATGTCAGCCTCTTTGCTCGCCCCCCAAATCCACCAAAGTATGTTAAAGGTAAGACAATAAAATGACCCTAAGGTGAATTCCAAAAATGTCACACTGCTCATAGAAAAAGTGCACAACTGCAGATTCCCACGTGAAGGTTAGAGTAGTGACATCACGGAACATCATTACGGACCCCTGAGGTCAGCGTCACCGGCTCACGGTCTTAGATAAATATCCTCTCGTGTGACTTTTCGGGGTAGAAATAAAAAAATTTTTTATAGCAGCTCCAATAGTGTGTATAGTGTGAATCAACGCGCTGTGGTACAAAGGGGGTAAAGGCCGTGCTCTGATGCAGTTCATTGGGATGTTGTGCAGATTCTCCATTCCTGCAACAACAGGACCGAGACAGCAGGAAATACATTTAACGATTATGAACGCACTGAGAGCAATAACAGGCTCGCGGGCTCCGCTGCGTCTGCACAGACAGCAGCAGCAGCAGGATCGTAGCTTTATGCTGATCATAATGCAAATGTCATTCATTCATCCATTTCAGCTCATCGTGAGGTTCATGAGGCAGCGTGGTGTGATGTGATGCACAGGGCTTTTTATATTTGTATAAATATTTTTTTTTTGAGGGATGATTTTAGGTCGATTGGATTACTCCGCCAGCTGGGTGGCGTTAGTAGGTGGGGGTTTGTAACATTTACTAAAATCCACTTTACATGTGTGCAGGTGCCAGAGTCCCCTTTTGAAGATGACGTTGAGTTAGAAACACTGGATTTTGTGAACACTTTAATGGCACCACGTATGACATTATAAGGAATAGTTTGGTACTGGTGTCAATATTAATGAGTATGTGTCAAATACTGTTTTTTATTGTATTACTAAAACAGGTTTTTATTGTATTACGGAACAGCATAACATTTGAAAATGGACTTTTAGTAAGGGGGACATTAACATTTATTTACATTATTGGTTAAGCTACAGATATATATATTTTAATAACCAATCCTTTGTTAGGGGTAAAGATAATGTCAGTAAATAGCAAAACAAATACAATATTCAGTTTCCTATAACTTTTTTAATTTTGCTCTGAAAAATTACAATAAACAATGTAATGAGTGGCATCAGAACAATAAATTCATTATTTCTGCTCTACTTTCCTGACTTTTTTTTAACAGTTTTATTTCACTAACAGGGTAAAATCTCTGAACATTATAATTTTCTTTGGACTGATTTATTGCTACTGCCTTTTTTTCAATTTCTGCTCAATCTTCATTGCTGGTGGGTTTTTTTGCCACACAATGTAAGATTGTGTGGCAAAAAAATGTAATCTATGGTGATTAGATGTCACAAGGCCAAGTGAGTAAAATGACTGTGTCAGCAAGACTTAACCTTTGAGTAATGTATCTCTCAGAAGGTGCAAAAAAAAAACAAATCATGATCTCTCTCATACGCAAATTTCTAGCGAGCCTCCTGTGTACATCTGATTTCTTTATAAACTGATCAATGTGATAAATAGGCCAGGCAGAATAGCGTGGGAGTCAGTTTTCTGTACAGAAACAGTCAGCATACTGAATGAGAGGGAGGGAGAGAGGAAGGGAGGGAGGGAGGGAAAGATCAGCACTTTTTTTCCTTCTGTATTGTTCTTTTTCCTCATCCTCAGCTGCCCACTCTGTCCCCTGTTCTGCCGAGTGTGTTGAAAAGGTTCGGTGCTCTGCAATCAGCAATAATCAGACAGAATAGCAGAGGTACACATTTGAATCTCTTTATCTAAATCTTCATGACTTCACAGGAATTGAACCCATTAATCAAGCAAGACATTTATAAAAAAATTTTTTTTAAAAGCAGTGGCGGAAGGAACATTAAGTAAAAGTAACCAAACTGCAATGTAAAACTTTTCCATTACAAATAAAAGGTATTTTATGTAAGTTTTCCATATAAAAAAAATGACTAGATGTACATTACGTTATATTCTCTTGAGTTGTTTACCTACATTATCCCAAAATGGGAATATTCAAGTACGTTGTTAAAGACTTGCACTTTACTTAGGAACAGTTACTTGCGTGAACATACTTAGTTACTTTCCACTCCTGGTACAAAGGGTTGTAAACCTGGAACAGCTCGTCGTGTTAAACCTTACCCGTGCAGTGTTGCCTCTCATGCTGATGAATGCGGAGATAGAAATATACGTGATGATGATCAATATGAAGCATACGTGATGAGGAATGTTGCCACACAATCCCTGTGAATGTTACGACTCTGTTGAATCACACCAGCCATTCCTCTAGCTATCAATACCCCCACCTTCCCACCACCCGTCACCATCTGACTAAAAAAGGTCCAGGAAGGCACAAGCCTGCATGAAAGATTTTTTATTTTTTTTTTAATCAATGGTTCATTTACAACCTTTTTTTTTTCTTCTTCTTTTAAATCACAAAAATTGTGTATTGGCTTGTGATGACATACATTTCAGTCTAATTGTCAGGGTCAACAAAATATCTGTAAACCATAAAAACATCAGGAATAGGAAACATCTAGCAACTGTAACTTCATCTCATTCTCCGTATATGTTAAATAAGCTCTATTCCAACCTACCGAGTGTAAAAAGATATTTACAACACCGACCTTTTTTAAATCAGTAAAAAAATACAAAAAAATCAACAGCATGTGCTCTTGATTAAAAATGTTCTGGGTTCCCACATGCTCAGTGCTAAATGTAAAGAAATAAACCGCTCATTTTTATCCCCAAACTAAATTTATATCCATGTTCCCTCCTGGTGTGTGAGCACATGTCAGAGTTTGTGAAACTTCACAAGGTTTTACTGTCCTTCCAGTGGATGCGTGGCGGAGGTAGGTTGTCTAATAGGCTTGGCAGACTGCTTAATGCTGCACACCACCTTGGTGATGATAGTTTAACCATCCACTCTGCCCTGCTGGGTGTAGCAGCGGGTCTCCTGGCACTGCACAGTCACGGAGCACACCGCAGCAAATACAGTGAGGGCCAAACTGGCGGTCGAAAGGGCCAAACGGACCAAAAGTGTTCAAAAGAGAACAGTTTTGGCCCTGATCATGAAGGACCGCTAGCATGCTACTGCAACAGGAAGGTTAAACAGAAATGTTCACTCAATGAAAAATCATTATCCACTCACCCCTTGAGTCAACTGAAGGTATAGTAAAGTTTGAACCTCCACATTGGAGAGCAGTTGCACTGGCAGAGTTACATGACAGAATTCTAAGTGGCAACAAATCATTCCTGTGGTGAACCAGTCCTTCCTCATTTCCAACTCAGTTTTAAACACGGGGTTAAAGTTGTGAATAAAAAAAAATATTTAAAAAACGTGGCTAAGTTTAGGAGACAAAACTCCTCGGTAAGGTTTAGGAAAACATTGTGGTTTGGGTTAAAATCCTTTCCATACGTAAGTTAAAATATTTTTTACGTAAGTTACTTCCCATATATAAGCTACAATAGTTTTTACGCAAGTTACTTTCCATACGTAAGTTAAGTTAACGTTGACTTTCAGTTTCACACGGGACACAAACGGCGGTCTCTTGGGCGAATGTCCTGGGATTGTTTGCCCTGTTCATCCACCGCATCCTCCTCCCGATGTTGACTTTTACTGCGTCGCCTGAGTTCCAGAGCACTTGCTCCGAATGTCTAATATTGCTGTGGGTAGTGTTAGTTAAAAAAGACTGGTGCGTATCACACAGACAGGGTGCCTTGTGTGTCGGTATCAGACGCCGAGGCACGTGACAAAGCGTCGGCATTTGACAACCTTGGAATGAAACCGGGCTGTGTGACCTAATGGGACTTATTGGTATCGTAAATAAAAGATGAGAGAGAAAAATTTAACCAAAGCCAAAACACTAGGATGCAGACCTCTTAGCAGAGCAGAGTGACACTGTGTCTTGGCTTCTATAAGCTGAAAATGCGCCAAAGTTGACCCATCGGGTTAATGCACTTGAAAACGACTATAAGATGCCACTCATAACTCTTGGCCATAAAGAGTGACAGTAATTTACCAAAAAGCCTCAAAGAAGCAATATCGACCTGGATATGTGTGGGACGACAGCGTAGAGCCCAGAATAAGGAAGAGTCTGCACAAAAACTAAACAAAGCCACCAGCAGAAATATATACAGGCGTGCTGCACTGCTTCTGCATTGCTGTTAGAAATAAAAGAGGACTGGATTACAAAACACTGCAGCATGAGGCTGTATCACAAAGCAGGATTTGTGCGTTAAAACTCAGGTTTTCTGTTGTCACAAAGCTGGCTCACTAACTGGGCAGCGTCTCATGCTCTCTTTTTTTATTTTGAAACCATTTCTGTTTTTGTGCGTACAAATAATTGCATCGCGAAGAATGCCTTCAAGTAGAGAAAGCGTGTCCCGTTATCACCATATTGAAATGATGAGCGCGTATCACCCCTATGTTAGGGGGAACCTATTTTTTTATTTTTTAAAGCAACCAAACTACTTGGTTACGCTCGGTAAAACATAATGATTCGGCTTAAAATAAGTACGTTTGGACGTTATTTTTTTCCATTTACGGACATAAATGAAAAGAAATAAATGTTGACTTTTGGTTCCACACGGGACACAAACAGTGGCCTCTTGTGTGAAAGTCCTGTGTTTGTTAGACTCGTCCATCCACCCAGACCTCCTCCCCTACATGGACTTCCCCACAGTTTGATTAGTAACGTATTTGTGGTATATCAAACGCAAACGTAATCCGGCAGGAAAATACGTCTTCATCAAAACGCAATTAACAATACAGTTTCCTAGAAAGACATTTTTAGTAAACCAGCTTATAGAGCCCTCTTCCAGCGTTGCTGTCAGGAACAGCTATAAGCTGCTATAAACACTGTGGAAGTGTTTCGAGTACAGTTTCCCTGCAGCTGTCAGTGTTTCATTTCATTTATATATTTAGTATTCAAATCAAGGTCAGAATACCATTTCTTGTAATGCTTTTGCGTATCTTCTGACACCAGACGATAACCAGCTTGATGACACCAGCCGATGTTGGGCTCAGGGAAGCCGTGTAGCTCAAAGAGTGACGGACTAAGTGGAACTTGTTTTTGTGTTCAACAAGGATGAAGCAGCAACAACAGCCAGTGAAGTGATCAAAAGTTGAACAAAAGTGAGTTTCAAAGTGGCCGAGAAAGTTAAAGATTAGTTAATATGGTATAGTATTAAGTTATTTGGCAGTAGACAATCATGAGGTCGGCAGTTGTAAGGAACAAACCAAACGTGGCTGAAAGTGAGAAAGGTGTGAAGTAACACATACATGTGAGACACGTTACGCAGAGAGCAACACCATCGAGGGTCGGGGGGCTGACCAGGAGCCGTCTCTACGTGAAGCCGGGCTCTGTTCGAGCGTCGCCTTCAATTGGCTTTGTCTCGGTCTCTCGTCTGTCAATCAAATCAATGTGCATTGCTCTGAGAAACCTTGCATTTCAGCAATGTTTTCCTTCTGAAATCAGAAAAGGCCTCTAACATGACCGTAAAGTGTAAAGCTTGTTGACCAGCGCTGAAAATTATATCCAGTTGCCAGTTGCCCAATTCAAAACATTTGTAATCACGTGTCACAAGTTACATTACTTTAACAAAGTCATAAACTGGTTACAATACGTATTACGTTTCAAAAGCAACCTTCCCGACACTGCATGCTAGTCTTCAATTTCCTCATACCGTCCCCAAGTTCTGTCCCACCTCAATGGTAATGTGAATAATGTGCTCGTATCACACTCAGAATCGAGACTAAGCAACTTCAGTTTGAATTCACCTTTTTTTTGAACAAAGGTGAATTTAGTGCGAGAGAAGACCTTCCTGCTGAGACAGAGAGGTCTGTGTTGGTCCTTTACTGTGTCCTCTTCTCCCATATTCTTCTTCTCCACCCCCCCGTCTCCTCTCCTACCCGTTTCCAGTTCGTATCGCTTTCCTCCATCCCTCCAGCAGAGATGAGGTACTATATGAAAGCCCAGTAGCCCACAAGCCATTACAACTTGATGTCTCCCTTTTCTCCACTCAGGCCTCTTTCACTCCATCACGTCTTTCCCTGTCTGTTGCAATATTAAACAGAACTAAGCAGGACATGGGCCGTGGCTCAGGGGAGGCTGCCCTGGGAGGAACAACCTGTCAGCGTCTGTTCGGTCTGAGTGTGTTCGTGTGTGTGTGTAAAAAGCAAGCAAGAAAGAATAAAAGATGTAAGTAGTGTTGGAGGAGTAGAGTATAGTGAATTAAAAATGATCCAATGGGTTAGGGTAAGGGCAAACAGTTGCCTTTTCACGCAGCCACCATACAAAGAGCGTCTTTTAGCTATGTTTTTGGTCTCCACCAACTCCTGGGGGAAATATCTGGATCTTTAGCTGATAAATGCTCCACTGTGTTAGGGTTAGGGCTATGGTTCACCAGCTAGTTGGTAACTCTTTCTGTCTGTCGTTCGGTGCTTGGCAGGTAGCGATGTCAAAAAACATTTTTTTTTTTTAAACTTTAAACTTTTTACGTTTTTTTTTACACCTATATTCAGACAAAGTGCTAATTGTTTTTGGTCTTTGGTGGTAACAAAACCAAAATAATAAGCTAAATAATAAGCTAAAGAAGGATCTGCAGAGTACAGGTGTAATGCGCATGTCCTTTTGTGTTGGTTTATCACAATGAGCCATCATTTTTACATAGTCATTTGATGAATTCTTCATATAAAAATGTTGATCCTGTTATGAAATTTGGTTAGCTATTAGTAAATGCAATTGACTTTCCGGGGATACAGTGCTACAGTCTACAAGAACTAAACAACTGCAAAATCAGTTGCTCAGACGCTTTGAGAAAGACTTTTCTGTGAATCTCGTCATGCGTTCTTCCGTTAAATTCATTGATGGGTTTGTCGGTAAACTGTACATTAACTTGTACACCGTTTGATTTAGTCCGATTTATTACCTTGGAGTCGAACCAGGTGTCATTGAGATACAGAGCTTGTGTGTTTGCTACATTTGGCCTTTTGTTTCTCCGTGGTAAACCAGTAGTAACGGGGGGCTGGGTGTGTGGTGATCCCTATGTGGGTGTATTATGAATATTCTTAATTCAGATTTGGATGCTGCAGGCTGCAGACAATACTCTTCCCTGTCAATGTGGAGAGATTCGACAGGTTGTACAGACCGTCTGTCCCGATATATGCTGATACCTTACGAGAAACATATCAGAAACTCACTGCTGAGTAGCTACCAAAGAAATATGATACTTCATACTTGTATTTTGGGTCGCTACTTGAACATGTTTACGTACTTTAATGTTCAAAAAACACATTACTTTTCTCTTACTGCCTGTCTGAAACAAGCTCTTCAAGCTCTTTATAGGGACTTTTTTCACAACGACTTTTAAGTCTCATTACATGCCACAATGTAATATACTAAGTATAACAGTATTTTAAGATCATTGTAAGTTACTAAAGTGTGCCGTTCTTAGTCCCTATATTATATATTTTTTGTAATATCATACAGGGCTAAAACAGTTTTTAATAATTCAGTGGGCTGGGCAGAGGGTAGTTGTGTCCCGCCCCGGCTGTCACCTACATATTGACTGATGTTCATCTACATCGATAAAGAAATCGTGAACGTAGAATCTTTTTGTTTCGTACAGTTTACCGCGAACCATGGAGCTGTGCTGAGATAACAGCAATGTTAAGAATTGCACCATATTGGATTTTCTTAAGATCTGCACCACTAAACAATGGATAACTGCTCATTAATGAATCCCTGATAAGTGCGCCCTGAATACCCTCAAATCTGTGATGAAATTTGAGTCACCTGCTCCATTACACTTGATATAACCGATCATGCCTTATAACGCCGTAATATGTACATGTTAGTTACTATTTTTCTGTTCCCTTGAGTAATTTAATTACATACTGAGCTGTCACTGGGAATGCATTATTACTTCATCTTTTCTTTTACCATTCCTCGCCATTTCCGTGTGAATTTTCTCACGAATGACACAAGCCAGAGAGAGCAGAATTCTGGTCAAAAAGAAACGCCCTCAGCACATTTACATTAATATTCACATCCATATGTCACATTATTAGCTAACACGGTCACACCGGATGCCTCCCAGAGCCTCTCTGTCTCCACGAAATGCGGAACTAATGTTTCGATCTGCGTAAATCTTCCGACACTTTGTTGCACCCTGGACTCTTGTCTTCTTCGGGAGTGAAAGTGACTAACAATGCAAACCATAACCATGTGCAGAGGGGTCAACAGATGCAGACACTCCGGAGGTGCTGAGATAAAAAAAAAAAAAAAAAGTGCTCACGAAATGACATACCTTTGGACTTAATACAGCAGCCCTGTGATAGCAGCCCCATGTTCCACTTCTGTCAGTGTATGGTCCAAGAGGCATTCGGTTGGATTTAGGGCATCAGCAATAGGCGTACGTCAAAAGTAATTTGACCAGTATTTAACTCAATTGATTGGACAAACACCTTTTCTCCCACTTGGTCATTGGTCTTCAATTCAACATCTGTGCTCCACACGTTGTCAAACGTCTCTGAGGATTTTGTAGATTCAACAATGAAAACTTGGCACTCCCCCATTTTGCAGGAGTTCTGATACACCGCAGGTAATTTCATCATCCAAAAACACTCCCACCTACAGCTCTGGTTCCCTCAAGACAGAATTGAATTGTCATGTTCAACCCTGTCGGCTGACAAGAACATCTACGTTGGAAGATTTCGAAATACCCCTCTTTGTCTCCTCTGCCTCCTCGGTCAAAGGGGCTCTTTTGTCGGTTCGAGTTTCCACAGTGAACATTACTCCAGTTGTTCAGCTACCATGGGATACTCACGGTAGCTTTTTTTTGTTGAGTTGTGTATGTAGGGCTTTTATTGTGAAAGGGAGATCACCAAACCAGAGGCAGGCAGAATCGCACTGTAACGCGAGACTTACAGGGAACCAAGCCAACTGCCGATGGTGTCATCATTTTACAGCAGCTGTGCAATCAACACATACTTCATGATGATAAGTTAAAGCAAACATGTTGTCTTTTGCTTGCTATTGTTACATTATATATTTATTATTCTGAAATGGGCTGTTCTGCATGATGAGTACTTTTACTTTTAGCACTTCCAGTATATTTTGATGCTAAAACTTTTACTGAGGTAAAATTTTGAATGCAGGATATATTTACAGTGTGACTTTTACATCTGAATACTTCCTCCAGCGCTTATAAATACCAGATATCCCATCACTTCATGGCTGACAAATTGCCTACAGTTTTGTCATTTAGTTTGCTCACTAACTAAAATGTTCCCTTCACCAAACAACCCTTGTGAACTCCTTCATTGTGAAAAGGAGAAGCATAGTGTTCAATAAATAGCCGATGTTGTCGTTGTCTATTCTTGGTCTTTGTTGCTCTCTCAGTCTTTCACACATGTACACACAGTCCTTGTACATTTTTGTTCACACAAGCAGTGTGAAGTACAGTATGTTTTACTGCAGCATAGAGGAAGCAGCGCAATCGAAAGAGAGCACGCGCGAGAGAGACAATAAGAGTGAGTGAAACACAGCCAGAGAATGAGTTTGTGTGTGGATGCTGACAATATGCTTCTGCTCCTGTGTGTGTGTGTGTGTGTGTGTGTGTGTGTGTGTGTGTGTAATGGCGCGTGTGCCTGTTCATGTGAGCATGTAAGACAGGGGGTAAATGTGTTTATGATGGTGTGAGACTTGAATTATTAATGAGAACGTTTCTCTCTCTCTCTCTCTCTGGAGGTGGTGTGGTTGTGTGTTTTCTTTTTTTCCCCCCTGCACTCGTAAATCTGTGAAGACCGTGTGTTTTGCTTGTTTGTCCATGTGTATGGCATCACATGTGCGACAGTGCCAGTGCACGTATGTGTAGATTAATTCGCCCACGTGCATGTTTCCAGCAGAAGCTAAATAGATGCTGCAGAGGCCGAGTTAAATATAGAACAACAGAGAGAGAGAGAGACAGAGAGAGAGAGAGACAGAGACAGAGAGAGAGAGAGAGACAGAGAGAGAGAGAGAGAGAGAGAGAGACAGAGAGAGAGAGAGACAGAGAGACACAGAGAGATCCCTCGGGGAACCTCTTCTCTCTCTCTCTCTCTCAGATTTCTGGTCTGGCCGGTATAACATGTATACCTCCATTTCAAAGGGATATATTGTTCATAGTCTTTCAGTGCATCAGGCTTTATATGAGGCTTTTCAGACTGTTTAACGAGCTACAGTATATTCGCTTGAAGATGATGATGATGGTTTGCAGCTGAGGGCTTCATCTTCATCCTGATTCACTCATGCATGTATCGCACGGAGCTGTTTACTCAGGGGGTTATCTACTTTAATTCTGCTCGTTTGACCGGGAGTCATTTGAATGCATATATGTTTCCCTTTTAATGAAGTCGTTAAGTGAAATATCTATTGACGTGTATTTGGCTGTCTTGCTTTAGGACACAATGAAGGGACAGCTGAAGGTTGGATTTGCAGATTGTCAGTGTGTTCTCGTGCCTGCTCAGGTTGTTGGTTCACCCAAATAACTGAAGGCATTTTTTTTCCCTCTCATTCAGTTTTGGACTTCCTTATCCAGGTCTTGAGATATTATCGACCGAACTATGGATAATACACCCCCCCACACACACACACTGCTCACTTTACGCTGAAACTCCTGATTACGCTCTGTGGATTATCAAAGGGTCGAGATGTTGCTGTATATATATATATATATTATTTTTCTTTCAACGATTTGAATGCGAAAAACATATAAATACGTTCAATATATTTCCTCAACAAATTTTTTCGCATCCAATACCAATATATTTTTTTTGTATAATAGTAGTATGGTTGGGTTTAGAGATGGCAAATAGCTAATGTTGAGTCACGATTTAGGGTTAGACAACTATGTCACTCGGTTAACGTGAGTGAATAGATCATGGTAACAGTCAATCAAGGAATCGGTTTGACCGGGCAATATTTCTGGGGTTCCGGTGTAGCCAGCGGACGATCTGCATGTAACCAAAGCCTGATTGGTCAATACTACTCAGGCTGCAAACGCTTCCGATACCCAAATCTTGTCCTGTCCCTACAGCTTCTGCATTCATATGCAGATGTCTGGTTATAAAGGTTAGGCGTGTAAAAACGTGAATGCCAGCTGATTCAAATTGTGATGTGCATAATCTTCCGATAAGGATGTAAAGACACGATTCCTAAGGACACTGATATAAGATATATATACATTTGACATCATTTGGGGATTATTGTACATACACTCTCTATGGACCACTTTAAAATTGATTGTAAGTGTAAACACTCTAACCTTTTGAATGAAACACATTTTATTTTATTTTTTTTATAAAAGATTTTACAGGTTCCTTGTTGCAGCGTATGTGAATGATTTCAGCTGACAGGGACCCAAGCTGTTGCCTAGCAATGCAATTCCACTGAAACGGTCTACATTATCAAACCGTAAATAAGACGGCACACATTTGTGCATTTGACGATGATTAGAAGTTGTTGAACAACAACTATAAAGTCCTGTGTGGTAAAGTGAGGTAAAGTTCTGCTTCATAGAGACACTCTTCCTCTAAGTATGAATTAGATGGATTGCCAGAGGGGACCACTCACTGATCCCTCAGCCATGCGTGGCTCAATGAAAAACGCTGATGAACTTGTAAGATGACACATTATATGGTTATGTGCGAGCCTCTGGGCACCTGCCAATCCACTTTCCAGTTTCGGGAACAGCAACTTCCTCATCAGGGAGAAGGACAGAGGAAAAGATAAAGGAAGAGGAAAAGAACGAGAGAGGGGATAATGGGATGTTAAATCTCTGGGAATGAGTTTCGGTAAAGGTATCATGTTTACCATTTTAGGCGAGGGGAAGCGTTGGTAAATGTGTAAATGTATGAATGAAAAGATGTAATCAGGATAGAGTATGATGTGCAGCTTCCCCCACTATAATTAATAAAGGACAAATATATAGACAAAAAAAAAAAAAAAAAGACACTGAGAGAATGTACAGTGGGTAGTGTCGTGTTCTTATAATTTGAAATAGAGATGCGTAGAAAACAATTTCGGAAAACTTCTCTTCAGGTAAACGATATTTATTCGATGATGATGTGATGAGCATTACAAAAGTACGCAGCTGCGGTCCGTCCTATTTCACTGTTCCACAGACCACATTAAAGTAGTTACTCTGTCTCACGGATTCACAGGACAAGCCCCGGTCTATTGATTTACAAGATCTTTTATACCCGCCGCCTTTCAGGTATAGTCTTCTCCCATTGGTTGGCTGGGGCCAGGTCCTATTGGCCCCTTGTTAGCACTTAAGCGTGTCCACGCCTCTTAGTGCTTCTCTGCTCCGGTCAGATCTTCAGTCACCCTTTTAAGAAGTGGTGTACCCTTACGTTTTACAGTTTACAATATTGTGTATCATTTCAGTTTATTGGTCATTCTTATGCGCAGTCACTTAATTTTAACAACATTTAACACTTCTAAATATGAGAAGAATAATAAGGCACATAATGGTTAAACATTTATAATACTTATCAATAAGGATGTAATAAACGTGCATTGTAACATTTAATACATTGATTTTTCTTACAGTAGTACAGGTGAAAGAGTGCAAAAGAAAATAAATCTAAAAAAGAGAGCTCCCTGCCAAGTGGGCTGGTGAACCCTGGCGGCAGCAACATCTTGTAAAGTGCCCCCTCAGCATTACACACACACAATTCACTCACACACACATACTGAACCGGCTTGATCCCACCTCCGATTAAAGCTCTGCCTATCAGCAAGGAGGCCGTCCATTAGATAGATGGAGGACAGCAGGCCAAGGTCTAGACACAGTAGCAGAGGAAGGCCAGGCCTCAGACAGCTTTATTACATTATAGACTGGACTTGGTGATCTCGTAATGGAGTCATGTTCGCACCTTTCCACTCCGCTGCTCCGTGTTGGACTCCAAAGGAGGCCAAAGGTTTGAACTGTTTACAGGAGGTTACAGTTGGCTTAGAAGTAGGGGCTTAAAGCGTTGACCTCTGGGTTCGGAAGGGTTAGGGTATTCTCTCAAACTATCCAAAGCTGTGTGATTCACTGGAAGTTCTACCACGGCTACAGTAAATATATAATACTGGAGGAGATTTATATAACACTGAATGCTACATGATCGGGTAACCGAAAAAAATGGTTTAAAAGGGTCACTGTATAAGTTTTAGGGGTGTCCTGACTAAGAATTGACATAGTGGAATCTGATTGGTCAAGTCTTGCATATCATCGATTGAGTGTCGGATCATGCTTTTTCATATCGATCCCCCTCCTGTGATTATATGTCACTATCACTTAGCTTTTTCCATGACAACGCTGTCGGTAGTGTGCAGGTGTGCTGCTCCATAGTAGGCTACTATCGATAGACAGAACACAGTTTCTTGGAGTCTGCGTAGTAATAGTTGTTTAGTTTGTTTGTGTTTTAAAACCAAATAACAATAAAAACAACAACAGAAAAACAAAGGAGCAGTGGTTTGTTTTCACAGCTTGGGTTGAGACATGGTGACATTGTGCTGTTATTGAGCATGGTGGATGATATTGTGATCAGCAGCCTATGCGTATACTGTAGTAAGAAGGATTGTTAAATGGAAGAATGAGGCCATTTCTCATTGATCAGCTGGAGGGTCAGTCAGGCTCCAGCCTTTCCCATGAATTAGGCCCAGTTTCATAATGAACCAACAATATGTTTACACTTATTGTAGTGATTCTGAAATAAAAAAAATATGCAACGATGATTTCATCACTTTGTTTTAGCATGAACAGCAGCATCATTGCGACGACAATATGGATGCTCGTTTATCTTAAATATAGATTCACGCTCATTCAAATCTGCTGTGTGTGGATGCATCAGTCGGCATTTGACAGAAAGCGATGTGTCTATGTGTTAGCGTATGTTTATATATATACTATATATATATATATATATATATATATACTATATATATACTGTATATATATAGTATATATATATATACTATATATATATATTACTTTGTCTGTTTGTCTGTTCACTACTATGCATGGACTGTATGTTATTGGTTTTTTGTTTTTGTTTGTTTTACCTTTATTTTACCAGGATAGGTCTCATTGAGATTAAAAATCTCTTTTTCAAGAGAGTCCTGGTCAAAATATTGTAAAGTCAGTCAGAGTGTGGCGTTGTGGGCGTGTACAAGAGCTGCTCAGGATTGGAGGCTGGATCTGCTCCCATCTTTAAAAAAAAGAATACTTCACACTTATATATAACGCGTTGATGGTATTTTAAGAGCCCTTATATAATGATTCTTGTCTGTTTGTCTAGAATGAAGAAAATTATCTGTGTGCACAAGCAGATAAGAAAGTCTTTACACAATGGTTATGTATTAAGTCTTTAAATAACTCCAGGGCACTATAAATAAATTGGTTCAGTGTCAATTCATCTGGTTGGATCACAAACTTGTCGTGGCAACACATTTTCCAAATGTTTTCGCTTGTTTTTATCTGTCTTGGTGCCTTGTTTCCAACAGCTTATGGGCTATGAATGCTGCGATGAAAAGAAATGGCAGGAAGTGATGGACTGAGAAGAGAGAAATTACATAATGGTGTGGAGCAACAGTTAGCCATCTTGCTTTCTTTCTTCCCTCCTCATACGACTCCTGCTTCCCCTTTTCATTCTTCTGCTGCCTCCGTGTCTCTTCACTCCCTCACATCCACCCTTTCTGTTCCATCCCTCCTCTTGCCGCCTTTGAAGTTCCCCTCCGAGTCCAGAATGTGGTGCGTTGAGGGAAGCGTGGAGGGGAGGAAGAAAGAGGGGGAAACCCCTAACACCTTCAAAGGGCTTTTCCTTGGGTTGTAGTAAGGTGGGGGTTATTTTTAAGCCCACTGGTACCCCTCTTAAATGATTGAAAACAGGAGTAGAAGGGCAGATGGAAGAAAGGGAACGGAGAGATCATGTCACACGGTCATTACTGCCATAGCACCCTGCACAGAACCTTAATCTTACTTTATGACCGGGGTCTATGGACAAGTTGGATGTCCTGCTCTCCCTTCACAATATGCCACAGCCACGTTTATTCAGAACCCCCCGTGCCAAGGGAAAGCAACAAATCGTCCTAATCAGTACACAGCAAATGAAAGTCATCAATAGACAAACTATACGTCAACAGTAAGTCAAGACGAAGCTAGGGTGAAAGTCCTGTGTGCACAGACGGCAACACGATTTTCTTAATCATTGAATTCAGATGTTTCATGTGTTTCATTCAGTCCCATTGCCAGAGGTGTATAAAATCAAACACCTAGCCATGCAGTCTGCCTTTACAAACATTTGTGAAAGAATGGGTCATTCTAAAGAGCTCACTGAATTCGAACGTGGTTCTGTAATAGGATGCCACCTTTGCAACAAGTCAGTTTGTGAAGTCGGATGGAGTGGTGTAAAGCACGCCGCCACTGGATTCTGGAGCAGTGGAAACATGTTCTGTGGAGTGACGAATCACGCTTCTCTATCTGGCAGTCTGATGGACGAGTCTGGGTTTGGCGAATGCCAGGAAAATGTTACCTGCCTGACTGCATTGTGCCAACTGTAAAGTTTGGTGGAGGAGGGATAATGCTATGGGGTTGTTTTTCTGGGGTTGGCCTCGGCTCCTTAGTTCCAGTGAAGGGAAATCTTAATGCTTCAGTTTGTGGAAGGCCCTTTTCTGTTCCAGCATGACCGTGCCTCAGTGCACAAAGAAAGGTCCATAAAGGCCTGGTTGGATGAGTTTGGTGTGGAAGAACTTGACTGGCCCGCACAGATCCCGGACCTCAACCCCACTGAAAAACCTTTGGGATGAACTAGAACGGAGATCGCTAGCCAGACCCTCTCGTCCAACATCAGTGTCTGACCTCACAAATGCTCTTCTGGACGAATGGGAAAAAAATTCCCACAGACACGCTCCAAGATCTTGTAGAAAGCCTTCCCAGAAGAGTGGAAGCTGTTATAGATGCAAAGGGGGGACCAACTTCATATTAATGCCTGTACTTTTGGAATGGGATGTTATAAAAGCTCCTGTAGGTGTAATGTGTAGGTGGCCCAATACTTTTGTCCATATAGTCTATGTGGGAGAGTAGAATACACATGTCCCCTGAGCTGCACACTCATCACTTTGGATGACAGGACCTACATTTGGACCTACATTTAGCAATGTTGCCCATTTCCGAGATCTCAGCAATGTCTTTGTCGAGTTCAATTTTGTAAAAAACGACCAAACCAATAGCCGGAGCAGCAAAAATAATCCCAAATATTTTCCATCACATGACATAATACCACAGAGTAAGATTTAAGAGTCAGAAAATGGGATTTTAATCGCTCACAGCACAAACACACAATAATTACCTCCACCATGGAGGTTATGTTTTTGGTTGGGTTTGTTTGTCTGTCTGTCTGTCAACAGGATTAAAAAAAAAAAACTACAGCGCCAATGTTCATGAAACTTGGTGGAAGGGTGTTGCATGGGCCAAGGAAGAAGCCATTACATTTTGGAATGGATCCAAATCACGGCTTATCACGTTATTTTTCACTTAAGGACCTAGAAGGGCACCCGGAGAGCGCCGACCTCCACCAAGGATGTTTCTATAAGTGTTTTAGGTTGGTGAACAAAAATGAGTATTCGCTCCACTGCATACAATGTACTATTTTAACAAACGAGCAAGAGTTAATAACAAATTACTAACAAGGGAAATGATTGGTTGAAGAACCGCTATGAGGCTGAAGTATTTTGCCGATCAGGATTCTCCAAGTGGCTCTGCATCCATATCTTCAAAGAGTCCACACTCAATAACTTTGGACGAGTTTCATGCCAGATGGGGAAACATTAATCAAAAACCCATAAAACATGTTACCTGACACTCATTACTAAGTTAATGATTTTATCATCTCTCATCTATGTTAATATCTTGTGTAAAGGTCATAAAATAAACTAATAACGTGATGATTTCCCACGATGATTACTTCCATTGCTCTTCTATCCCATCATTAGTTACTGTATCATCGTCATTATCCCCTCTCATTACATTCGCTCGTTACGCCTGCAATCATTTTGTCAGAGGAGCGTTTGTATTTTCAAACGGTGTACGCCTCAGCTTGAAATAAGACACCTCATATTTAGATGGTTGATGGTTGATTCTGCGTTACACAGAGAGGTTGTGACTAATCTCATATCCTCCCTCATCTGTTGCCATGAGTTCACCACCCACCATTTTCTCATGATGGATGGCTGAAGACCTGATGTTTCTCCCACCAGAGGGATTCACTAATGTGACAGGGTAATACACACAGATCCATCACTTTCAGAGCCTACAAGCACATTTTCCTGTCGTTCTGCACTCTGTTGAAATGCACATCATGTTTTAAAGTTCAGTTAAAATTGAATTGCAAGTGTATTTTCTGCCACAGCATACAGACATGCTCTTGCAAACCCTGTGTTATCTCCTAAGAAAAGAAAAATAATTGGGGCATCCAGTGGCCAATCCCCCATTCAATTAATTCCTGGAACATATGCCACTCTCCCCCTGCATTTCCTGTCCATTTTTATACAGGAAGCAATACGATTAAGCACAAAAGCTCAAAAACAATAACATTTAAAAAAAATTGTAAAAATGTAATACATTTTTTACGTCTTCATAGAGCAACTCTATGCACGTAGCCAATCAAATAATTTGACTTTAATTTGCGTATAGTTACCATTCTAGCATTTGTTGATGGTGAAACACACACACACACACACACACACACACACACATTGTTAGCAGCACAACACAAAAAGAGTCACAGGGTTTGAACCTACATTAACTATTTAGCTAATGTCTTATCACCTACAAACGCGAGTACTGGAATAAAAACACCCAGAGCTAATCTCTTCAATGTTGTTGGCATCTGCAGTGGTATTTACTGCTTCCAGAAAATAGTCACAGCCTCAAAGTCCAACACTTAAAAAAGCTCTCACTCTCTCCCACTTCCTAATCTTTTATGTTACCAAACTAATTGCCAGACGAGACGGAGACGGGGACGGAGACAGAGCCGCCGTCAATAAACTGTTTTGCGCTCCAAAATAATTTTTCCCTCTGTCGTTTCCCTGTTTGACGCCTGAACAGGAACATGTCGGAGGGAGAATCCCCACCCAGTCCGCTGGGGCAAGCACTCCAGCTCCTCGCCGCGATGCAGGAGGGCACGGCCACCCTACAGCGGCAGCAGAGCCAGGCTCTCGCAGAGATTGCGGCCGCTCAGCGCGAGGACTGTGCTCTCCTGCACGACCGGCCACTCGGGAGGGTGAGTTTGGGACGAGCCTGGCCCAACTGGCGCACGTCGCCATGCTGAGGATGACCTCCAAGGATGACCCGGAGGCATACCAGGGGGCACGGCGGCGGCGTGCGGGTGGCCGAGGGAGGAGTGTGGGATGCGGCTCCTACCACTGCTGTCAGAGGGAGCACAGTTGGCAGCCCACAGTCTGCCGCCGTCCTCTCGCCAGACGTATGACCATCTGAGGAGGGCCATCCTGGACCGGCTGGGAAGCACACCGGAGGGACACCTCGGCCGGTTCAGGGGGCTCCCCTTCGAGGACGCCGACCCTTCCCCTACACGCAGCAGCTCTGAGAGGCGGCGAGGCGCTGGCTGCAACCAGGGAACAACTACGCAGAGGACGTCGTAGGGCAGGTCGTACTGGAACAGTTTGTCGCCGGGTTACCCTCCTCCACGGCAAATTAGGTCCAGTGCCACCGGCCCATCAGCCTAGAGGCCGCCGTCGTCCTCGCGGAGGACCATCTCACCCTTCCCCAGCGGAGCATGAGGGATGAAGCCAGCTTAACAAGCGTCCCAGCCCCGAGAAGGAGGCTCCCTGCGGGGGCAGCGGGTGCTAGCCCCCTGCACGTCCACGGCGCCGCCGGCAGCAGCCAACCCCCCTAATATCCCTTCTGTCTCTCCACAGTGCCCAGTCGGCAGGTCTGGTCCTCTGGCACCTAGAGGGGGTCCTCAAACGCCGGGGCAGGACTGCTGGCAGTGCGGGCGACACGGCCACTTCCGGCGTGAGTGCCCACTCATGGAGGTCGGACAGTTTGTCCGGGTTGCAGGACCACCAGACTCCTCCCCCTGGTCCGGAAGGGACATACCGTGTACTGGTATGTATACAGGGGGGTATACACCAGGCTCTGCTGGACACGGTTGTACCCAAACCATGATCCACCAGCGCTTGGTTCGGCCCGGGGCATTGGTGGAAGTGTCGTGGGTGAGGGTGAGGTGTGTTCATGGTGATATTCACGAGTATCCGGTGGTGACTCTTATCATTTTGTTCAGGGGAAAAAAACATAGAGTTAAGGCTGGAGTTAGTACTCGCCTTACGCACCCCCTAATTCTGGGAACGAATTGGCCGGGGTTCCATAGGCTAGTGGGGAAAGCTATGGGGGTGCGTTCCCGTGCAGTAGGGACATGCGAGTTGTGTGAGGTGTTGAGTGGGGACTCGGAGGAGGTGGGGCCCTTCGATGGGGAGGGCGGGGAGGCTCGGGACGAAGCCTCCCCATCCAAACCTGTGTGTCCAGTGGAGGACTTCCCCTTCGAACAGTCCCGGGATGAAACCCTCCATCATGCTTTCGACCAGGTCATAAGTATTGATGGTTCCCCACTGCACCATAACGCACCACTCACTCACCCGCACTTCACGGTGATTAGGGACAGGTTGTACCGGGTGAGCCGCGATACGCAGACATGGGAGGAAAACACCCAGTTGTTGGTGCCGAGCAGCCGTCGGGAAATGATTTTCCAGGCGGCTCATCACAACCCCGTGTCCGGTCATCTAGGGTATGAAAAAACACTGAACTGGATCATGGCCGATTTTATTGGCCGGGCATTGAAGCTGTGGTGTGCGTCCTGCAGCGAATGTCAAAAACGCTTAAGAACATGGTGCGTAAGTTCGTTCACGAGGACAGCCGTAATTGGGATAAATGGTTAGACCCTCTGTTGTTTGCAGTGTGGGAGGTTCCCCAGGCCTCCACAGGATTTTCTCCCTTTGAATTATTGTTTGGCAGGAAGCCACGTGGGTGTGTTGGACCTGCTAAAAGAAAACTGAGAGGAGGGTCCAAGCACCAGCAAAAGTGAAATTCAATACGTGTTGGACCTGAGAGCAAAACTCCATTCACTGGGTCAGTTATCACGGGAGAATTTGCTCCAGGCTCAGGAGCGTCAGCAGCGCCTGTATAACAGAGGGTCGCGACTGCGTCAATTTACACTGGGAGATAAAGTGCTTGAATTGCTCCCGTCCACTAGCTCCAAATTACTCGCAAAGTGGCAAGGGCCCTTTGTGGTCACACGGCGAGTGGGGGACGTCAATTACGAGGTGCCGCGATCGGACAGGGGGAGAGCAGCACAGATTTACCACCTCAATTTCCTAAAAGAATGGAGGGAGGTGGCCTCTGCCTCTCTGGCTACTACGGTGATGGAGAAAGATGAGTTGGGACCGGAGGTAGAAAAGACGGACAAATCAGCCCCGGTCTCTTGTGACAGCCATCTTTCACCGAGTCAGACGTTCAAGGCCAGACGTTGTTGCGTTGCAAAGGCTGTTTGCTGATGTGTTCTCCCCCCTGTCCGGGCGTACCACTCTCGCACACCGCCACACAGAGACGCCCCCGGGCGTGACGCTCCCGGGCGTGCTCTCATGGTGCGCTCACGGCCCTATCGGCTGCCTGAACACAAGAGGAAAATTGTTCAGGCAGAGCTTCAGGCTATGCTAGAGATGGACGTAATAGAAGAGTCCAACAGTGCCTGGTGCTGTCCCGTCGTACTGGTGCGCAAGGCCGACGGGTCAGTACGGTTCTGTGTGGACTATCGCAGGGTGAATGAGGTGTCCAAATTCGATGCTTACCCGATGCCCCGGGTCGACGAACTCCTGGATCGGCTAGGCACGGCTCGTTTTTACACGACATTGGATTTGACCAAGGGCTACTGGCAGATTCCCCTGTCTCCAGAGTCTAAGGAAAAAACTGCTTTCTCCACATCGTACGGCTTGTACCAATTTGTGACGCTTCCGTTCGGGTTATTTGGAGCCCCTGCCACCTTCCAGCGGCTCATGGACCGGGTGCTGTGACCACACTCAGCATATGCTGCTGCCTACCTGGATGACATCATCATCCACAGTGAGACGTGGGAGCAGCATATGCAGAAGGTGGGGGCAGTACTCGAGTCCCTGAGGAGAGCAGGGTTCACGGCTAACCCGAGGAAGTGTGCAGTTGGACGGAGGGAGGTACGGTATCTGGGGTACCACTTGGGTGGCGGGCGGGTGCGGCCACAGCTAGAGAAGACCGCGGCCATTGCCGCCTGTCCAGCTCCCAAGACAACAAAGGAGGTCAGGAGGTTTATGAGGCTGGCGGGCTATTACCGGCAGTTCATTCCGGGGCTTTCAGAGCTGACCAGCCCCCTGACCGACCTGACCCGAAAGGGTGCCTCAGATCCGTTCCAGTGGATGGAGCAGTGTCAGCAGAGGGTAAAGCAAGCTCTCTGTGGGGAGCCGCTCCTGTTTTCCCGTAACTTTGCTCTCCCGTTTGTTTTACAGACCGACGGCTCAAACAGCGGACTGGGGGCCGTTTTGTCCCAGGAGGTGGAGGGGGTCGACCGCCCCGTACTGTACATTATCCGGAAGATGGCTCAGCGGGAGGTGAACTACAGTACGGTGGAAAAAGAGTGCCTCGCCATACGGTGGGCGGTCGGCGCCCTGCGTTATTATCTCCTGGGACGCTCTTTCACCCTCTGGTCAGACCATGTCCAGTGGCTCCACCGCATGAAGGATGCCAATGCCCGGATCACTCGTTGGTATCTGGCGTTACAGCCGTTTAACTTCAAGGTGATCCACAGGCCGGGTAACCGGATGATTGTGGCTGACTTTCTCTCGCGTTCGGCGGACGGGGGTCAGCTTACGGCCGGTGGGCTCCCGGGGGTATGTGGCAGTGGGGTGTGGTGGCTGCGTCGTCTGCTGGGGAGGAGATGGGACTGGCTCAACTGCAGGCCAGGCAGCTGGACGGAATCAGGTAATCAGTCACACAATAAAAGCACGCCGATGACCTGGTTCTGGCTTGCAGTAGGCTGGGTTCATGTCGGAGAGAGAGACGGGACGGAACAGAACCGGACCAGACTGGACAGCAGAGCCGGGACGAGACAAGACGGGGACGGAGACAGAGCCGCCGTCAATAAACTGTTTTGCGCTCCAAAAGAACTCTCCCTCTCCTCATTTTTCCCTCTGTCGTTTCCCTGTGTGAGCGCACCCGCTCACAACATGGTTCCTTGAAATCCTTGAAAGTTTGTGAATTTGAGGGGAAGAAATCAAGGCCAAGTATTCATATGGGTCATTGAAAGTGCTTGATATATGTTGTGCGAGAATAGAAATTGCCCGTTACCGTAAGTGCAAACAAACCTTGGGATGTTATACTGGTACTTTATCAAAACACGTGCTTAACAAGCATAAATATGTCGTAAAGAGATATTTATAATCTGCTCTCACGGCAGTCTCTCATCTACCATAGCTACATTTTACAAAACCACATTTTACAAAACCACAGAGCACTCGTTCGGCTAAATGCAAATTGCTACAAAGAAGCTAAAACAAAATCTATCCGTCTGTAGTCTAACTGTTACTCTCGTCTCAAACTATGCCGTGTTGGGTCCTTGAATTAGATGGAATTGGACTGAATTTGGTTTCGAAGAAGAACCTTGAATATTTTTAGACGTCAAGACCCTTGAGAATCAAACTTCCCAGCACTGTGTTTCACCCTGACTTGTTGAACTAGCTACAAAACAAACATCCCAGTTACTAAATCTTACATTTCCATACAATGATGTTTCGAGGAAAACACCTTTCTCGCGGATTACGTTTGTTTTATCACAAATATGTTTCTGATCATAGTCTGCGTGCGGTAGTCTCATGAAACCGCTGTTTGTGTCTCGTGTTAAACCAAAAGTCAGTGTTGACTTATTATAATTTACGTCTGTAGACTTAAATAACGTAACAAACATACTTATTTTAAGCCAAACCGCGATCTTCTACTAAACCTAACCACCAAGGGGTTTTGTCCCATTGTTGTTTTGTTTCAATTCACAACATTAACCACGTGTTTAAAACTGTGAGCGTAATCTGGGGAAGAATAAGTTATTAAGAATGCAGATTAATTGTATGTGAGTGTCATTCTTAGGAGACACAATTGAACATCCACGATCCAAAAAGCATCAATAGTTATAGTCATGTAGTTAGTTGAGCCACTTAAAAATATGTCTGTTTATGTCTGACAAATGCTGTTTGTCCACATCTTGTAAACTCTGGTTACCAGCATGAGCTGGTTTGTATTGAGTCTCAGTTCACCTTCAGGCTCAGCTATCAATCAAACACATACACAGGACACCGACTCGAAGGTAAAACGAGCATTTCCGATACTTCTCTGAAGATCTTCTGTCATTCAAATCAAATCAAATCAAGTTTATTTATATAGCCCAATATCACAAATTATACATTTGTCTCAGTGGGCTTTACAGCCTGTACAAAGTACGACACCCTCTGTCCTTAGACCCTCACATCGCACAAGGAAAAACTCCCTAAAAGATACCCCACAATTAGTGGGGGAAATATGGAAGAAACCTCAGGGAGAGCAACTGAGGAGGGATCCCTCTCCCAGGACGGACAGACGTGCAATAGGTGACGTGTGTACAGAACAAACAGCATAGTTAAAAATACAACATGGACAATCTATGCGACAGAAAACATGATACGATGGTATGTATAAAAAAAGATGGATCCAGGGGGATGTCAAGGCTTCCTGGTGTCAGGCAGGACCAGGGCAACAGGTGCAGCCACGATTCGTGGTCCAAAAGTGATCTTTAATAGTGGCAACCTGCCAGATAAGGGACACAGAAACTCCGGGGATGATGCCCCGGATGGTGAGTTAGTAACATGCATTTAAGGGACATGAATGCATATCAAATAGAGAGGGAGAGGAGGAGAACGAGAAAGATAGGGAAGAGGAGAGGAGTGAGTCCCCCGACAGTCTAAGCCTATAGCAGCGTAACTAGGGGCTAGTCCAGGGCAAACCTGAGCCAGCCCTAACTATAAGCTTTATCAATGAGGAAAGTCTTTAACCTGCTCTTAAGGAGAGGGTGTCTGCCTCCCGAACACACACTGGGAGCTGGTTCCACAGTAGAGGAGCTTGATAGCTGAAGGCTCTGGCTCCCATTATACTTTTAGAAACCCTAGGAACCACAAGTAACCCTGCACTTTGGGAGCGCAATGCTCTAGTTGGTTTATAAAGTACTATGAGATCTTTAAGATAAACTGGAGCCTGACCATTAATCGCTTTGTAGGTCAGGAGAAGGATTTTGAATTCTATTCTGTATTTTACCGGGAGCCAGTGCAAAGCAGCTAATACAGGAATAATATGATCTTGTTTCCTAGTTCTTGTCAATACTCGTGCCGCAGCCTTTTGAATCAACTGAAGAGTTTTAAGGGATTTTTTGGGACAACCAGATAATAAGGAGTTGCAGTAATCCAGCCTTGAAGTAACACATGCATGGACTAGTTTTTCTGCATCTTTTTGAGACAGGATGTGCCTTATTTTTGCAATGTTACGCAGATGAAAAAAGGCAGATCTTGAAATTTGTTTTATGTGGGAGTTAAAAGACATATCCTGATCAAAGATAACGCCGAGATTCCTTACAGTGGTGCTGGAGGCCAAGTTAATGCCATCCAGAGTTACTATGTCATTAGACAATACGTTTCGGAGGCGTTTGGGGCCAAGTACAATAACTTCTGTTTTGTCGGTGTTCAACATCAAAAAGTTGCAGGACATCCAATTTTTTATGTCTTTAAGACATGCTTGAAGTTTAGATAATTGATTGGTTTCATCTGGCTTGATTGATAGATATAATTGGGTATCATCCGCATAACAATGAAAGTTTATGGAGTGGTTCCTTATAATATTGCCTAAAGGAAGCATATATAAGGTAAATAGAATAGGTCCAAGTACAGAACCTTGCGGGACTCCATGACTGACTTTGGTTTGCATGGAGGATTTATCGTTAACACGTACAAATTGAGATCGCTCAGATAAATAGGATTTAAACCAGCTCAGTGCAGTTCCTGCTATGCCAATGAAATGTTCCAGTCTCTGCAGCAGAATGTCATGGTCAACAGTGTCAAAAGCAGCACTGAGGTCTAACAAGACAAGAACAGAGACAAGTCCTTTGTCTGATGCCAGTAGGAGGTCATTGGTAACTTTCACCAGTGCCGTCTCTGTGCTATGATGAACTCTAAATCCAGATTGAAAAACCTCATTTCAGTTGGACTTCAACAAATGCATCAGCTGTTGGAAAGGTTTTTTTTTTAACTGTGTATGGATCGCAATAAAGGACGTGCCAGTCATGTGTCTAAACTTGTTGACCTTTGAGGCTTGGGCGCCACAAGAAAAGATTCCGATTTATATGTTTGGCAGCGGATCAGCAGAATTTTGATATAATCTTCTGTTTACATTTCAGCCAGCGATCTCTCTGTGTTACTGTACCCCTCATTCCGCCCAGCAGCTACTGTGTTTGAACGCAAGTTCCAGACATTAAATCTTTTGAACACTTATTTGACTGAAGCATAATAATCAACAAGTCAGCCAAATCTGTCTGACCTTTCATGTGTATCACAATGATGTTGCCCGTGGAAAAGATCTGGAATGAAGATTCAGTATGACGTCTGCCATGTATGTTTCTCATCTCCGAGTGGAGCCCATTGCTTTACTTACAGCCCTTCAGGCACAGGCTGAATGCGATTTAAACAGGTGAGCAAGGAATACGGCACAATCAGTATAGATTCCAATTTTTTTGTTGGTAGTGTCGAAATTGCATGCATTCCTTTCCCTCGAGGACTTTGTACTGTACGCGTCTGTAGGTATGTGTGCGCTAACTTCCGTTTGTGATCTTGTTGTGGTCTCCGGGTGAAAAATGTATACAGTGCGTGCGTTCCATCCGTCTCACTGTTACAGTTACTGTTCATTTAGTAGACACTTTTGTCCAAAAGCGACTTACCCCTCTACAGCTGGAGAGCTGCTGGCATTCACACACAGTTTGACCCTAACCAATCACTTATATGAAGAAGTAACAGCACTTTCACTATCAAAGGCCACAAATAAAAAGCTGGACTGAGAGCTGCTCCGTTTGGTATAAACTGGCGTCATCATGAGGGCATCAGTATGCTACATTTCATTGCAGTTAGCTCATGAACATCCAACTTCTTCCTCTCCCTTGCACTCTCTTCTCTTTCTCCTCTAATCTGTCTTCATACCCCACATATCCGACTCCCCAAGTTAACCCTGCGTCTCTCCTCGCCTGTGTGACCTGCTGCAGGAGTGTGCCTGGTGCTGGGTTGTATGATCTTCCCCGACGGATGGGACGCCGAGGTGATCCGGGACATGTGCGGGGAGCAGGCGGGGAAATACTCCCTGGGCGATTGCTCTGTACGCTGGGCCTATATGCTGGCCATCATGGGCATCCTGGACGCCCTCATCCTCTCCTTCCTGGCCTTCGTCCTGGGCAACCGGCAGACAGATTTCTATCTTGATGATTTGCAGACAGACAACAAAGGTTAGTAAAGGAATAACGTAACAGTCAGGAATCTCACCAGCTGAAGGAGCAGCATTTGTTCCTGCATGGCAGGGTTGAACATGTAATTTCAACTCTGTTTGGGATATTTACTATAGCAGGATTAGGGTCCGGACACTTGCCACGTTTTCTACACCCTTAAATCCTTTGGTTGTTTAATGTAGAAGGCACTCAAAATTGAGAGCGTCACTGTCGCGTCACACAAGTGTTCCCGGGTTGTTTTCAAGGGTGCAGAGATAAACATAGTTTAACTAATGGAACGTAGCGACCCGCACCGCATGTCGTGTGAGGAACAACCAATCACAGCCAGCAGATGTCTTTCTTTTCTTCCGTTAATATCAGATCCAATTTCTCGGTATTAAGCCAGAAACACAAATGACACGTTGACACGGAAAGTATGAATTGACCTTTAGGCTGGCCAACAACATCTGACCCCAACCATGTCCTGAACAGCAAATATTGAATTGTTAAATCGGATTTAATAAGGGTAGACTGAGGTCAACCCGAAAATTAAATATGGAATTTAATCTCAGATCAAATGTACATTGAAGGGTCTTGAATATGTTGTCTTTGTTGGATGCGATGTTTTGTTAAATGTATGTATCCTTGTTTATTCTCTTGAAGAAACAAGGTTGTCTTTGTTAATGTTGCAAGTGGAGCTGCTGTTATGAAAGAAACATAACAGACTTGATCTGACAGTAAAGAATCATCATTATCATCATCATCATCAGTTACTACAGCCCCATGCACACTGCTTCAACATGTTCAGAAATCCAAAAGTTGACAAACTATTATTAGACACTGTTCAGGAAAGGGGTCAAAATAGCCTGCATGTTGCTTTTTGTTGCATTGTTTTCCTTTGTTTTAGTGGATATATGCTGAAATAGAAAGAACGGATCAAATCTGATCTATCAAAAGATAATGACATTTTGCCATATTATATAACAATTGGCTGCTTTTATCCAATTAGAATGTAAAATGTCAATCCTTTAAATCTGCATTACCATCAACCAATACGCCCTCACTTCAAACTCGCTGAGGACGCTTTCGCAGGATCCCTTGGCTTCACTTTTAAACGCATTGGGTACCAATTTAACGTCATTTTTAAACATGCAAGGTAGTCCGATAAACTTCAACATGTTAGATTTAGGAAAGGTTCATGGTTTGGGTTAAGCTACATAACAAGTGAACTTAATTTAAGTTACGTACGTTAGTTATTAAGCTACATACGCAACAAGTTAAGTACGTGATATAAGTTAATACATTACATTACTTTACATTACGTAAATTAACATCGTAAGTTAATATAAGTGTAGGACATCCATCCACCCCAACCTCCTCTCTATGCAGACTTTCTCACTCTCTATAATACGTCCTCTGACTTTTCCTTTACTCCCATCATAATTACTTTGGCCACTATACGCAGCCCTCCATGTGCAAAACCGATGCAAAATTGGTATGTTGAGTATAGGACCGCTGACCAAGCTTTTGTATTTCACAAGGTTGGTAGTGAGAACACGCTGCATGAACCTGAATAAGAATATAAAGTGAATCAAAAAGGAAAAAAAAGAGCACAGGAGAGAACTCAATGCTTCTTATTTGTAGGCCTTAACTGTCAGGCCATTAACTATGAACAATACTTGTACAGTAGAGTTGAAAAATGACTGCACTCCAACCTGACCTCAGTAGCTCCTGCCAAATTGCTTTCGGTGCTGTATTCAAGAGCGGGAGAACGTCCTCGAGAGGGTTTCTGACAGTTTGCGTGATGTTGCATCAGGGCGCTTGAATTGCATTGTTTCAGCTGTATGAAAAGAGAGGAAGAGGAGGAAAGGGATGGCCGAAGAATACAGTGGAGGGGCGAGTTTAAGAGATACAATGCCACACAATAAGAAGTCTCCTTACATAAGGATTATGTGTTTGATTTGACTCCATAAACCCAATGTGCAACAACCTTAAAAAAGAGATAGAGAGAGATCTAGTACACCGAGAGATATACAGACAGATAGAGTAAAGGAGAGGAAGAGTGAGCGATAGAGAGAAAAGTGACATAAGATGTCTCGGTTCTCCGACGGCCTTATCTCCATGATGGTTTCCATGGTAACTGGAGATATTCCAGAGCGTGGGCGTGTCTTTCTGTTTTTATCTGATTAACCTCATTGACAGTCTCAGTGATTTTACACATTCAATGCATCAACTGCTTCGCTCATAC
Source organism: Bovichtus diacanthus (assembly GCA_943590825.1). Classification (NCBI taxonomy): domain Eukaryota; kingdom Metazoa; phylum Chordata; class Actinopteri; order Perciformes; family Bovichtidae; genus Bovichtus; species Bovichtus diacanthus. Next base: position 49,383 of record CALSBV010011210.1, on the reverse strand, counting down.
TTCTTCCTTTAGCTTCTTTATATCAACTGGAAAACCCAAACTGTGAAAACAGTCCATGAAAACATTTGTTGTCCATGTCAGTGACGAAGGGCTAGATCAACAATAACACAAGTATAAAAGGATTTCTATTCAAAATATTGGCTACTGTAAAGAATAAATACATCTGTGGACTTCAGCTGGACATAGGTTTAAAAAAAAAAAAAGTGTTTTTTTTGTCTTTGTGATGACCTAAATGCTTATCTCATACTTACATAAGCAGATTGATGTTTTACACAAACATGCACTTTTCTGCTCTTGCCTCACTGTGTCTATGCTAACACTTTTGTTCTTTTTTGTCCTTGCAGATTTTGCTGTGTCAAGGGTAAGTTGACTTTTGCTTTATACATTTTGTGTGCTTTATGTTTGAGGAATACGTTCACATGTACCAATGTAAAGCCTCATTGGCTTTTGAGCATTTTGACCGTGGTACTGGGGAGGTCTTTTGTCCTGCCAGTATTCATCATCCACAAACTGTGAAGCCCAAACCGACAGACAGTAATACAGTAATACCTTCTTTCCTAATCACACCCACTATCCATATGTTACATATGACATACATGAACAGTTTGTGAAATAATAAAGCCCTTTTTTAAAAAAAAGTTAGCCATTTTACATTGCTGTGCAGAATAATATGGAATTTAAACTAAACATCGGCAACAAATTAAGTACACACATTGGTTCGATACATTACTTTCAGTCTGTTCAAATGTAAAATTGGCTTATATTTGAGGTTTTCTGGAACAAAAACACTCACAGATGACATTTATGCCTTTATTCTGTTTTTATTTCGTAGTTATTCCTGCAGATAAGGCAGCGTGGGAAAAGTTAGCTCATTTAGTTTTCAGTGTACAGTCGGATATTAGTTTCCAGCTATATTTTCATTTACAAATATTTCCATCTCTTCCTCTGATGGTTGTTCTTTCTGGCTTCTGTGCACCTGCAAAGCTTGAGCCGGAAAGCATGTTGTGTTACTACGACAACGGGTAACCTTGAGCTGTTTGTCACCATGTCCTAGTTGTGGCATAATTATATATTCAATAGCGTTTATACTCTGATTTTGATGCGGCTTATTTCTTCCCTTTTAACTGTTTGAAATGTAATATAAAAAATGGAGTTAATGTGAATGTCACCTTGTCGTTTGAGGTGGTTAAATGTGATCATGATGTACAGAGGAATTAATTGAATGGCAGCCTTTACCCATTGGAAATAATGGATTTCAGAGCGCAGTAGTGCCATTGTCACATTGTGTCTGAAAGGGCCTTAAGGCACCCGTGGGGGCTGCTGTGGGGGACATAGTTGTGAAGAGACAGATTAAGAAAAAGAAAGGGATGCGATAGATGCTGAGATATCCTGACCTACAGTCTGTACTGTAGTGTAGCTCCAACTACACCAAATCCTACACTTCCCATGATGCAACTGCAACAGCAGCTTTTCATCAGACCCTCCATGCCCATTAAACTTTTTTTTTAATCCACGGCCCCAGTTCGTAACAAAGAATTTGCGTTTGGAAAAATGTTTTGTCTCCAAGCCGAGCCAATGACATCACTCTCGCCCTTTTCTTAGACCTTCAGAACCACTGGTGACCCTTAGGCACCCGATCAGACTGAGGTCGCAAACAAGGCACATGGCACTGCTAGCTTAACACAAAACATGAACTGTACGCAACCTAATAGTTAACAGTACAGTTTAGATTCATGAAAAGATCTCAAAATCTCAATACCCCACTAATTTGCCTCTGTAAGCATATAGCTCCGGGTTTCCAGCAAAAGCCACAACAGAAGGCCCACCTCTCAATTCATCCGATCGGACAACGGGAAAAAGTTTATTCAACTCGAGTAGTTCAGGACGCTTCTGCAAAATTTGAGCGGAAAAAAACGTGAGACACAAAAGCAGCAAGCAAAACGCTTTACTCTTATTGAAAACAATTACGAAAAGCTGCGAGAACGAGCGCTTTCTTATCAGGGCATCATACCGCTATATTTACCGAGTTGTCCTTCCCATGACTTGTAAAGTCATATTTATGTGCAAAAACATGGTTCCCATGGATCGTTCAACACCTTGAAAGTAGCAAGTAAACATAAATAGACGTGGGTCAGTGGAAGTGCTTGAATTTATATATTTTGTGCAGGAATAGCTCGTTACTGTCTGTGCAATAAAATGCAAAAATTAAACCAATATTTTATCAATACACCTGGACAATACACCAAACAAGCATACATTAACATGTAAACAGAGAAAAGCGGTATTTTAATCTAGTCCAGTCTAACATTCACCACCGTTGCTGTTTTACACAACCGCAGCACGCTGGTTAGGCTAAATGCAGATTGTTATAAACAAGCTAAAACAAAAGCTGTCTGTATGTATGCTAACTATTTATCGTGTCTCAGGTGATGCTCCGTTGAGTCCTTGAATTTGAGGGATTTGGGCCTGAACGTTCTTTGAAAAGTCCTTGAATTTGATGTTTAAGAAGTTGTGGGAACCCTAGGACATTTATATCTTAACTATAAACTCTTGAATGTTCATTCATGATGTTTCATTGAGTCTGTAAAGCAATACAATAAGAATCCTCTGCCTTGTCTTCTTCAGATTGAGGTGCGGGACAGAAGAGAGCCAAGGTATGGAGTGCAGCGTCTTCACTGAGGGCAACAATGGCACTGGACAACTTCTCTCCTCGTCTCCATCTGTTTCTTTCCCTCTCCTCTTCTACCCTCTCCTTCTCTTCTCTCCAATGATCAGGATATCACCCAATCTTAATGCAGACACCAAGTGTACAGGATTCTGTAAGATACAAAGAAATCCAACAAACACACTGCATGAACTATATTTAAAAAAAAAGAAGGTTGTTCAGTGCATTTAACTCTCGACTTTCTCAACGAAATAACTTTATGATGGAGAGAAAAAAAATAGTTACTGTTATCAAAATCTTGATTTGTGTGAACAATTCAATCCTTAAGATGAAGAACCATATTATCCATCTGTGATTTAATGATGATTGATTTCAAATCATGCCCTTTTAAAAACTTTGAGTTTGTGTGTTATGTGCATTTATAGCTCCAGAAAGCAGATTGTTGATACTCCTGGTACAGTGATAGAGTCGAGACTCGCAATACAGCAACAAGTCCATAATTAAACATTCGAAGCACTTCAACACTGACTTCTATGGCTCTTCATCTAAGGACTTTCCAACGTGAGGAATTTAAAGGAGTACCCCATTGCAGCTTTACGGAACCTAACATCTCTGGGAGATCCTCTATTGTACATACTTAACAGTGTAAATAACATTACTGCTGACGAAAACAGCTGACAACAAAACCTCATCTGACTCTAATGCATTTGAATTTAGTATTTCTGCCCTTAGTTTCAGTGTTCCTTGTGCCATATATACATATACGGAGTATGTGCAAAAAGCATTGTGTTTATAAGACTCCTCACTACTGATTAGGTGGGATTAGACAGATTAGACAGACTTTGAATCAAAGTGACTGTGTACTACAATCTTTTTTGACACAGAAAAAAAAGACGCTTCCCCTGCATCAACATGGCCTCAAAACACACCTCTTATTGTAGTATTGCACCCGGCAGTATAGATTCAAAAGTTTCATTGCTGAACTGAATTGTAGCTGTCCAAGTCAGACTTAAAAAAAAAAAAAATCATGTTGTTTTTTTTGTCCGAGTTCATGCCTTTTTAATACCCTTTCACCAGTGTGCAGTTTACTCCAGTCTATGGTTCCAGCATACAGTGATCAGTTTACTCTACAGATGTCTTAAGACTGTGTGAATATGGCTGTATGAGTCGGCCTTCTCTCAGAGGGAAGCCCCAAGTGCTGCATTGTCTTAAGGTGATGTCACTTATTTGCCTCTTTGAATAAGCAACTGTGCTTATAGTAGTCATAGGAATCATAAGTGGGACAAAAATCACATCAAACAAACCCCCAAAGCGAAGATGAAAGTCCTGAAAGAGTACAAAAATCACATGAAAGCGTTGCCTCTGTAACATGAGTATTATTCTGCAGAATATTCTGTGACTTGGTGTCCTGCCATTGAATCCTCGCGAAGCTGTTATACATACATTTTTATGTCATTATTTGCAGGGCCGTAGCCAGGATCAGTCTGTCCTACCAAGGTGCCGCCCGCACCCCCCGATAAAGTAGCCTAAAACGTAGCCAAACTTAAAAATGATTGGGTCTCATGCAAGAACATTTTAAAATATTACTTTTTTTCAATGGGATTTGTCGCATGTGTGTTTAAGTCGGAGTCAACAAACTTGTTCATTTCAGCCTCATGAGTGCCACCTGTCCATGAGGAGGTGCGTGACAAAAATGTTACAAAAGAGCTTTTAATCGTATTATAAAAAAGGGACAAAAAACTGTTAGCTGCTAACAACGTTTCTTCAAAGCAGAACTCTGACAAAAATAAAGATGGAATGTTTTGACATGAATTTAGATGCTAAAAAAAACTTCTTGCTAAAGCAAAGAAGATAATGATTTGAGGTCAAGGCAAAAGTTGTGTTTCCATTTAATTGTTAGGATGAATTTTAAGCGAACTTTTGAAATGCAAATTAGACGCATTGCCATCAACCGGTTTGAAGCGAATAAACTCGGCTCAGCAAAGTAGTACAAAAGTAGATTCATCAGAAGTTGGCGGTATAGCCTACGTTTTACTCAGGGCTGTAATCTGCCAGTAAAGAAAAAGTAGAAGTTGCTAAAACAAAGCAAGTCGCCTATCTAAGAAATCTAACCCATCTACGAGAGAAAAATGGATAGAGGTCTTCAGGAATCGGTTTCCATTGGGCAAGTTTTAACTGTTCTTAAAATGTTTCCTTCTGTCCCGAGTTAAATCTTCGGCAAAGGCATTTCCATATTCCCTTTAGTGCATCAACTTTTTTTCAACAAAGACTAAAATCACCTCAAGCGACCGTAAAAACCTTTTTGTGCAATTCGGAATTTTTAATAGAATTTTGACGCTTCTGCACAGCTTTTCTCATACAATACTTCAAAATGCACATAGAAATAGGTTTATGGAATCACTGCTAGTGTGACAAGAGATTGATGGGAGAATAGTATACAGCAGGAGGTGTTACAATGTCGTGTGCAACAGGTCGTTCCCCTGGACAGCGACCTGCAAAAAGACCTTAAGACAGAGTAAGCAAGTATAGAACTGTAGAAATTCCAATGAAACAATAGGTAAATAGAATCATGAATCCAAAAAGTTTAAGAAAAAAGTTTTCCATCCTCTCAGCAAATTGGCAAGCTGAACAGAATTTTCATTTTTATTGATTTCTGCAACATATTTGAACTTCAAATTCATTCAATTGAAGGCTTTCTAATTCATAGGGGAAATGTTGCAGAGTATCTGTTTGGGACTGTGCCAGAATTGAATTCATGAATGAATTTAGAATATTAAAACAATTCTGTTAATACTGTACACATGATTCTTGCATGAGACCCACTGAGTCCAATAATACTAGAATCAGCTTATAAAATAGCCACCATGTGTTACGGTAACATTATAACCCAAAAATAAGGTTTCGAAAGTAATATCGAAAAAAAAAAAGTATTATTTTATGTAGCATTGTGACATGCCACCCATACCACCGACAATATTGTTGCTCCAACGACAATGTACCCTGATCTAGCACTCAAGACAAAGCCACTGGTGTCAGTGGCCGTGATCAAAGCAGCTTTGATGTGAATTATCTGCCGACACATTTGTCACAGTGATCACTGCTACACCAGCAACATAAAGTTGTCATTTCTACGGGCAAGACAAACAAGACAAGCCCCGAGGTGATTGGCTTGACACACCTAATGGGACAACTCATGCGATAACCAGGGAGATAATGTAGTTATGTGCGAGTCCTGTTTTTATGTCATATGAACATGTGCTACCCTGAACAACAAATTGGCACATGCTACATACATATGAAAATACGTGCAAGGGCATTCTTTACTTGGTTTGATGCCGCTGCTAGTGTGAGGTCTGTAACTCACCACTGAGCTCAGTTATGGCCTCTATGGCTATTGCCACTTGATGGTCTGCATGAATGACACTGATTGTCATGATATTAGCGACAAGTGCGAGTCCAACATGGGACAAGCTGCAATTGCACATTACGGTGGAGTAGGCTGCTGTGGTCCAGAGCACCATGGGGCTCTTATCCCTGTCAGGGCAGCACATCAGGCTGACATACTGTAACTGGACCTCCCTACAGCCCCAAACCTGGGTCGAGTCCTCACAGGAATGAAATTACTTGTGTAATAAAAGCACACAGTTAATTCTTTCATATAAGAAATTGGCATGCTTTGCCCATTTGACGGGAGGCGGGAGGGACACAATCATACTATAAGCCCCGAGAGGTAATTGAATCAATTTCAATGAACAATTCAACCCCACAAGGTGATCCGCGCTCTACGGCAGTCTAGCATCTAACGGGCAATGTCACAATGGAAATGCAATCCAAGACGGGGTGTTACTGCATTATATTTAACTGTAATCCATGTTACACTTTGTTAGGGATGCACTATTAACACAAGTATTCATAAAATATCAGACGGAACCATTATTTTTGCAAAACAATGCAGTTGTTACAACATCCGAAGAATTTGACTTTACATTTAATACCAACCAGTCCTCCAACCTGTACGACCACTAAGGTTGTTTGTTCCTACCCTCTAATACAACCCACAGGAGGGTTTCCCAATTCAGAGCCCCTACCGGTGGCAGGAGATCAACATGTCGCAGTTTGGTTAGGTTTAAGCAACAAAACTTCTTGGTTATGTTTAGGAAAAGATCATGGTTTGAGTTAGAATAAGTACGTTTGTTACAGAACTTAAGTTTTGTAGCCTACGTAGTTTAACCCACATCACGTATGTGACGTAAGTACGTTACGTAACTTAACTTACCGTAATTTCTGGACTATTCAGCGCATCTGAATATAAGCCGCACCCACTGAATTTTTAAAAAATATGTATTTTGTACATAAATAAGCCGCACATGTCTATAAGCCGCAGGTGCCTACCGGTACATTGAAACAAATGAACTTTACACAGGCTTTAACGAAACACGGCTTGGAACAAAAATAAATAGGCCTTTAAACGCCTTCAACTTGAAAGCTGCATCATATGCCTTTCTCCCTGTTATTGCCATGATGAGGGTGACAACATGACTACCGTAATCAGAATCGTGACCATTCATAATGTCCGCTGTTTAAAATGTCCGCTGTTCATAATGTCCGCTGTTCATAATGTCCGCTGCTGAAGACATGCCAAGAACTAATAATGCAATTGAAGGTTGGCATAATGTTTTTAGAGGTTCATTTGGTACACTGAATGAAACACCGAGAAATTTTGTAAAAAAGTTAATTACCGTAATGAATGGGAACCATCAGAATGATGGGAAGTTTGAGTGCGCTCGATTTACGTCACATTATGTGACGGTGCCCAGTTTTTTGCCGACATGAAGCTTGTGAAAGCGGGAAAAATCCATAAATTAGCCGCGTCATTGTATAAACCGCGAGGTTCAAAGTGTGGGAAAAAAGTAGCGGCTTATAGTCCGGAAATTACGGTATGTTTATTTATATGCAAGATAAAATAAGTCAACGTTGATATTTGGTTTAACATTGGACATCCTTGGTAGGAGTTCTGTGTTTGACCCAAACATCCACCCCGACCTCCTTGCGACATACAGTAAGTACTACAGCCACTAGAGCTTGGCGCCTATACATAAACATAAATATGGGTATTAATAAGCTGCTTCTACAAATGACCTATGGGGTTGTTTTTTGGTGGAGGACAGTCTCTGTAATAGACATATGAAATGGGTTAATATAAGGTAAGTTACCTCCTTTCAGCCAAATCTTGGCCAAGTACAGTATCCTGTATTGGTTATTAGTGCATCCCTACAATAAATACATATAATGAGCAGATAGCTAGATGTGTAGTGTGTTTTTCAGAACGGTAGCTAGCTAAGTCTCAGGAAGCTGTGAACACAGTACTGTATTAAAGGCTCATTATGGAAATGATCAACAAACACATACAAGTCGGACTAGAGCCTTGTTGAGTCGATGCTCTTGTGATATGGTCGTCGGCCAAATGACACATTACTCCACAGCGTCCCTTGTTACTTAAGTTTGTGACATTTTGGTACCGTAGTACTACTCTGGGTTTCCACGCTGGGCCTTTAAGACAATATAAAAACAGTCCTTATGCTGAATCTAATGATGCTGTCCATGTAGGCTTCATAGACCTTAGCTTACATCTATCAACTATCTTCGGGTAGGATTGGTGGGCCCTCATTCCATAAAAATTGATTTCACTTTAACCTTGAGGTAACCATGCAAGGAATCAAAACGAAAAAAAAAGAAAACTATAGAAACAATTGAAACGGTATCTACAGACCTCATCCATTTGGTATTGCACTTTGCTGAGACATCAGCATGGTGATTTTTTTTTTTTTATATCTAATGGCATAAATGGCGGTTATGTCAGTCATAAAGTATATATTGTAGTTTAGACATTTACTATCGCGTGAATTTCTCATTTGGGAATTCTTTCACGGGCCCAGGACATACAGACAGATCTACGAAAATGGAAATAACAAAGAAAAAAGCCTCGAGGCCTAAGCGGTCGCGTCAGGCTTCCAAGCATCATGAACTGTGTGATCATCGGTCTGGTCTCCTCTCCGGATACTCTGTTCCCGAGGACTCGATGATGAACTGAAAAATACCTTAACAAGGAACTGACAATACCTTAACCCTGATGAGCACATATTTGTACCACTCCAGGTGCCTCTAAGAACTCTTGATTTAATTCAGATGTGGTGCAGAACCAGCAAAACAAGTAGTGACACTGTAGTTTTTTCTACTAAGGACTACATATTCTGACTGAGCTCTGAAGCTAGATGGGTTGTACAGCAGATTTGAGGTCAATTCAGTTTCAAGTCGAACAATTCAAATGGAAATAGTTAAGAATATTTGTTCTTTCCCCAGTTATTTAACTTGATTCGGGGAAACATTTTGATATCTAGAACAAAAAAAACAGTTTCCAGTTTGATTGGACTCCAAAGCTAAATTCACCTCAATCTCAAATTACAGAATGATATAAAGACATGAAAAGCTAAAAAAAAAAAGGACACAGATTTCCAATCTCTAGCAGCAAACAAAGTATTTGTTGACTATGTAAATGTCATTGATTTGTCAATGATTTCATGATGGTTTTTATCATGCAATATCATGTACAAAGACATTATGTTGGGGGTGGGCCGGGGCCAGGGGCAAAGATAAATACTGTCCAGTGACTTATGTTATGATAATAGTTGACTTTCTGTTAACTCCTGAAATGCAGATGTTGACAAAATACCATCAACTATCATGTGTTAACATAAACATTTTTTTTTTTTAAAAATCTGTTTTTTGTTTTGTATAACGAAAAGAATGATATACTGATATGTGTCAAGTTCTTCTGATGAGATCTTTGTTTTATGTGTTAACTACAGAACCTTTCCTTTCTGTTATGGTTTACTTTCTATGTATTTTTGGTATGATGATTGTTGTTCTGTCACATCAGACTTAACATCTCAGATTCAATTTTGACTCACTAATGGATAACTGCTTGTTGAAAATGTCAACACCCAAAAATGTATAAAAGTCTATTCATAAAGTTGTTTGATCGTGGACAAGTGAACAGTCTGAAAGAGGCTTGTTGCTTTTCATGAATTATGATGACATGCTGATTTTGATTCAAAAATTATAATGTCTAATTAATCTAGTATTCCATCTCACCATGATGACAATTTCTGTTATTGAAACACATTTTGAGGAGGTCGAATAAAGATATTTTACATTCAAAAAACATTATTCTGACTGAATCAATGAATCATGTGCTTTTATACATTAAAGAAAAGAAACCCTGTTCCGAGAGATACTGTTTTACACACACATATTATTTTCTAACATAGAAAGGTCCTGATGCCTGTGTCCATTATTATGCACAAAGTTGCTGTTGAAACGGGACTATTTATGTAATTAACCACCAAGCCAGACAATCCAGTTCTGTAGTAGTGTTGAGGGTGAGTCACACAGCCAAAAATATCACACAGGGCCACTGCACACAGATGCGCACAAAGAGGGTGGCATAACCTGAGACCGCCTGTGACTTTAGAATCCACAGCTTGTCACAGTAAGTACCTGTAATTCATCAGCGGGTTATATCCTCTGTGTGGTCTGCTTTTAGCAACTACCACAACTGCTCACCCAGCAGTGTTATTTATTGAATTGTGTGTTGTGTCCATTTGGAACTGTAAAGCAGGAAGAGACTTATATATACCGCAAAGCCCTACTAAAGTTCTACTTTTAGAAAACCTCAAAAAGGTTTTACTGCCATTTGGGTTTGGAACTGACATTCAGGCACGTTAGTTCTTCACCTGGAATCCAAACCAGTTACAATGAAAGCCCTACATACTACAGCCAATTCCAAATCATACCGTATATAATTTGAGCATTGACAACAAGTACACAATCCTTGCAAAGGATATTAGGCCCACCATGATACCGTATAAACCATTTAACCAGCCCGTCCTGTAATACCACTTGTTCCTCTAGAGGTGATAGTGAGTCACTGTAGCACCAGTCTGCCCTCAGTACAGAGGGAGAAAAGTACAGCTGCCTGACTCGAGCAGGGCAGGAACGACTCGCGCCCTTGCCTTACCCATATCGGCGGGAGGCTGGTTTGCCGCGAGTGTTCGGCAGACGTGAGACGGACAGATCTTACGTTAGCAGTCAGCAGATAGCGCAAATTTAGCCGATTCCCCGCCGGATCGCCAAACTTTCTGTTGCTGCCGTTACACAGGTTAGACCAAACGCCGCATCAGCCCGCTGTTACTCCCGACGCTGGGATTTTTGCCAGCTGAATCAGAGTCGCGGGAGCTGCTGCACACAAAGAAAACATTATTATTTATTTTGTTCTTTATATTACATTTTGGTAACTGGTTCCATATGCAGACACTGCCTGCATAGTATAGCCAACAACAATATTCCAAAGAGCTGACTCATTGTTTAGTATACATAATGAAATTAAACGAACAGTCTACAGCCATGCTTGTGACTGCGTGAGGCTGAGCGAAATGCTAACTTCAGCATGCTAACATGCCTGCAATGACAATGCTAACATGCTGATGTTTATCAGGTATAATGTTTCCCATGTTCACTCTCTTAGTTTAGTGTGCAAGCATGCTGGCATTTGTAAATTAGCACTAAACACTGGCTGATGGGAATATATATATATATATTTATATTGTTTATTTTGCAGGTATTTGGCATAAGTCAAATTATTGGACAAATCATAACTGTAAGTCAATGTGAGGGACAATGGACTTTTCATAAATTCTTTCCAAATGAAGCTACAGAAGTTAAAAACAGCACATGGGCATGGAGAAATCATAATCTTTTCTTAGATCTCAATTTATGTAGCTAAAAACATTCTTTACATTCTCATTCTGTACAATGGATGCCTGATTATTTATCTCAGGAATTAATGCAAAGACAATTTAACAGCTAAAAGAGTCACAGAAGCAGGTGTTGAGCTACAGTAGCAGGTTTCTGTAGGTTAGAGTGAAATGAAACGAAATGCCAATTTAAAAAAAAAAATAAATAAAAAATTGTTGTCATAACATTGTGCTCAACAGTTGTTTGGGAGTCTGTGTGGTCCTTTTCTGCTGCTCTCAATCCCATTTGACCTACCACGCTGTCACACTCCAGAGGCGAAACCTCTTTCACTTGTTCAGAGCCAACCTACCACAGTCAGCCTGGCTCACGTAGAGTTTTGTTGACTTTGACCTACCACGCCGTGTGACAGTCAGCCATTGTTATCTGCCATAACAAGTGGTCATGGGATCTGGGAACAAAAAAAAGCTAATATGTGCATGTATTTTCCCCCATATCATTGTATTTCACAAGTTCTTCAGTGTCAAAGCATGGCACTGGTGGACCCACACACAGGAGGCAACAGGAAGAAATACCTTTTAATCCAAGGTTTAAGTATCAAAAGCTTCAATGCAAACTAATCTAATGAGGGGATGAAGTGCAGGTGGAGAGATGGTGGAGAAGCTCAGGTGAGGGCAATGAGGTGATTAGGCGGCAGAGCAGGAAGGGAGCTGATTGGCTGGGAAAACTCTGGAAGCAGGGAAGGACTATCAAGACTGATTCAGGGCGGACACACACACACGCACAAAAACAGATTTAGATTTTTATTTCGTACATGTAAACATTTTTTAGAAATGAACAACAACTCTTAATAAACAACATAATTAAGTATGTCGTGTCCTATAAGGAGTAGAAAGATATCAATAATCAATATATATATATATCAATAAACCTAATGTTAAACATAAATAGTCTAACTTTCAGCCTCAGTGTTCACCATATACACACCTTGATCAAATCAATCAAATTAAATGGAAATGACGCATTCAAAACAAAACAAGAACAATTTGATCTGAATAAAATGAAGAAAACAACACATGATTGTAATTTCAATACAAATGATGCTCTTTCCGAAACAAGGTTGTTTTCGTGCCTAAACCTAACCACACTTTAGAAACAGTGATTTGTAACATGTAGTTTAGAAATAAACAAATGATCTCGTCCTGCCGATATGGACTTCAGATTAAAAAAAATTTCATGTGTGTCAAGCAGTATTGGAAGGCACCAAGGACTGTCTCCCACTCAGTGGATGAGACAATACAAGCATTTTGTTGCTTGTTCGATAGGGTCAAAATGTTGTATCCATTTATATTCTTTACCCATTCATCCTGTGCAGGGCCACAGAGTTCTGAGGCCTATCCCAGCAGTCGGACAAGAATATTGATATTGGACGATTTTTGCTAAAACAACGGTCTTTGACAGGACGCAAACTCCAGTCTCCTGCATGAATGTCAACCACGCCGACCTCCAAATCCTCCACCACAGTGTACTGCTGAACGTTGACATAAATCCTGCATTGTCTTCCAATATGGAAGTAGATCTTAGGCTACTGGTCACACGTACAGGCAAGTTTTAGAATCTCCATTTCACCTAATATGTATTCCCTGTGGTAGAAAACAGGACCACCTGGAAAACAGATACAGACACAGGAAACACATGCAAAGTCTCCCCAAAAGTAAAGCCCAGCAGTACTGGTTATGCTAAAAAGAAAACAGGATCTTCTTGCTGTGTGAGCCATCACTAACCACTGAGCCACCCAACTCTGACCCAAAGGGTTGACGTAGAGGCAGTGGAGGTTTCTATCTGGAGCCAGTCCCTTGATGTCCTGTTTGTTTTCCCTTTTGTCAGAGCATGGTGTGTCGACTGGTTACTGGCCAGAGGCTGTCAGGAAGGAAGAGACTGACCACAAACTGTCCTGTGGCTAGTCACACATGCAGTAAAATCTGAATGTTTGTCCGTGTGACAGAGACCCAAAGCAGATAGAGCCGTTTTCCTCCATATGTCTATATCTTCGACATAACACTATCTACACATGTATGCTCTCGCAACTGGGAACTTCCCTGACCCTGCCCTCAAATATTTGAGCAATTTTTCCAGATGCCAGACTACATCTACGAACTATATACAGCAACAAAAAAAAATATTTGACATACATTTGACATTGTGGTCTTTACTTCATGCTATATGTACTGCAGCATATGTAAACAGTTTAAAGAAAATGTCCTGTGCAAACCATGACACTGTCGTCATTTCCTTCCTCCGTCAGATGCAGTCGGTTTATATAGTACATAGCTTTCCAATTTGCAAAGAGAACTGGCATTGTTCTTCCACAAAATACTTGTATCTCCAAAGTTGTTCGGAATAAGAGGAAAATAGATTTTCCAAGTTTTTCATGCATTTTAGATCTTTTAGAATAAGGTTTTGTGAGGCTTCAACCAATTTCCTTCACACAAGGGACAATGTCAGCACAGAGTTTTTTTTTGACAATGTCAGCAGCCATAAAAATAGGTTTAGCTTTAATAGTCAGCATCTGTGTGTATTAGGCGGTGGTGAGGGGTGATAGAAAGAGGGGAAAGGAGGAATGTGTATGTCAACGATAAAATGAGGATAGATGGTAAATAGGCTGACAAAGAATGTGGGCACCACTGAACCGTTGAAACCATGGATGGATTACTGAACAGGCTCAGGGGCCCAAAGTGTCAGGGGCCCCCAGGTCCTAAAATGTCAAACAGATACATACCAACCAGGAAGAGACTCCAAATGACTTTAAAGAAAGATAAAATTACAACAAAGAGTCACAAAATGAATACAAAGAGACACACACATAAAAAGACACACAAAACAACTACATAAAAGGGAAAGACCACCACAGACAAAAATAAACTACAAAAAGACCAAAACAATTACAAAGAGACAAAAAACGAATACAAAGAGACACAAAGTGGCCACAAAGAGACACAAAATTACTACAAAGAGACACAAATAAAAACACAAAGACACACAAAACAACTACATAAAAGGGAAAGACCACCACAGACAAAAATAAACTACAAAAAGAACAATTACTAAGAGACACAAAACCACAGGAAGATGTGTAGCGACTATGAAGAGACACAAAACAACACAAAAGAAGGCTAAACAACTACAAAGTACACGTGTCTTGCTCCTACAGTATGTAAGAGAGGCGGTGGGTATTTTTGCATTTCTGTGGCCAGGGGCCCATTGTCTCATAATCCGCCCGTGGCTGGATCACCTGCCATCCTTTCACCCACACAGCAAGCGAGGGCCAAAGGTAATATTTAGGGACGCATGGGTACACAGCTTAACTCCAAACATACCTCACTCTGAAACAAAAGTTGGACACCAGGAAGATGCCAGGGAACTAAACATGTGGACATGTTTTTTTTCTTTTTCTTTCTCTCTCTTCCCAGTAGTGATGTGAGACTATAAATATTAGCCGGTGTCTACTGGGCCATCACAAGGACTTTACTGGATATTACAGGATGGTCAGGTACTGTCAGAATTGAACTAGTGAAACCACCAAAAGTCAGACATAGTTTTTACGAGATAACAGAACTGGTTGGAAGACGTTACAATGTTACTTTCAATAAGTAACATTCACGGATGCTCTCTATCTCTGGTGTTGGCTTTCTGCTTGCCCCTCATCCTTCTGTTGACGAACGGATACTCAGAAGCCTCCTTGTACCATATAAAAGGTAATAACTACTTCTGCTTCACTGTGGAATTATTACTCAAAATCATGTGTGTGTACGCCCCAGCCCAGTCCCAGGGGTTGATACTTTCAGCCCGGGGAGCAGAAAACACTGGTGCTGTGTCTTAAATATAGCCATTAAACCAACCCAAAGTGGCTGACCACAGGCTTTGTCCTCTATACCCTGACCTTGCATTCAGCCCCATGGGGCTTATCACAGCAGATCAGTGTGTTCCTATTGATCCCCTTCTGAAGGTGACTGACAGACCCCATGGGGATAGCTCCAGCAGCCTGCAGGAATGACAGGATATTGCTCTGTGGATGCTAGATTTAAACATTAATGTGCCTGAGCTCTTGCAGCAGAGCTTTGTGTATTTTTTTTGCCGTGACGCCAGACATTTATATGATCTGCAAAGTTTGGGTACAACTGTAAAATATATGTGCTTTTCATACCTGGAACTGGAAAGGAGAAAAGTGTGGACAGCAAAAAAGGTCATTGTGCTGCTGATCTGTTTCACAGGCATCTGTTCGTATAAAGAAAAGTACTACAAACCAGGAGAGTCTTTCCGGAGAGGCTGTGACAAGTGCTTCTGTCATGACTTTGGTTTCTACTGCTTCGCGTGAGTAGATAATTAATTTCCGTTCATAATAATTGATTTCAGATATATAAAGCTTTTCTAATGGGAATTCTAGTATTGTGAAAGTGTGCTCTATGAGAGCCATATGAAGTGACATTTATATTTTTGGTTCGTTCTCTATTTAGCACGGTTGTTTCACAGTGCACAAATATAAAGAGGACCAAACAAAATTTTAAAAAAGTTGGCATGTAGGGAGAAGCTTTCGTCTTGAGAGCTGCCACTTCTATGCAGAGAATCTCAGACTTTGAAATATTGCTGTCTAAGTTTTCTTTACTTTGACTTGGCACCGATCTACTGTGCGAGCTAATCCCTTCTCCTCCAGTTTATCTCGAAGGACTTTTTAAAACAATTTTTGTGCACCTTATTTAACATATACTGTATGTTCTCTTCCGCCTGGATGTCAAACGAATATTGGACTACTGCAGAAGTCCAAGTCGGTCCTCTCCCACTCATGTTAACCTTTCATTTACCTGTGTCCATCTCAACAAACGCGCGTGCAGCCCATAATCCTCTGCGTTTTGGTTCACTTCCTGCAATTGGGTTGGATTATGTTCTCACTGCCATCGAACACGAGGGTTTTTCTTGCAAACGATCGGCGACCACCTCTCACAAGCAGGTGTTTTGGTCCGCACCGACCAGAGTTCAATTAAAACGGACAAAGTGCCGGTTTGAAAGCGCCGTCGTCCCTCCTCTCCTCCCCTCTCCTAACACGTCTCTTCTCTGTCCTTCTAGGCCAATGAAGCCCACCTCGTGGCCCAGGAAGTGTCGTCGGATCAGGACAGAGTGTGGTTACACCGTGGTTTATAAAGAAAACCCACTGGTGGAGTGCCGAGCCTACAGCTGGATTGGATGACGTGCCGGACTTTTACGTTTTTATTCACCTATTTTAAATATGTAGATACGTATGTTCTTCACAGCACATAGTGTGTATATAGTCCTGGTTCTTGGACAGCATAACCTTGATGATGCTATTGTAATAAGTTTTAATGAGGACAAGTCAAATCCTACTTTGATACTTAATGTCTTACTGGACCCAAGTAGAATTTAAGAGGGGTATCAGCCAGCGAATAATTGCCATTATTTGATTTCAACCTTGTCTGTTGCACTTAACAGTGTTGTGTTTTGGTAGTAGTTCAAATCAGTACAATACAGTGTAGAACATCAAACATAGTGGTCACAGGTTCAACATGAATTTAGTCTGATCTGAAATGTACACCTTAAAGCAGGGGTGTCAAACATATGGCCCGCGGGCCGGAACCGGCCCACAAGGAGGTTCTATCAGGCCCGCAGGATGAATTTGAAAGTGAAAAAATCCATAAAAGACTTGGATTTGATTTTTTAAATTAAATGCTTTTCAAGAATTATCCGCTAGGGGCGCACTGTTTTGGTCAGAGTAGAAGACACGCCGCATCACTGAGACAGACCAAACAGCAGATGGTATCAATGCGCCATCTGCTGTTTGGTACAACGTAGTTTCTACCCTGTTCTCTACCTGCCCGCTACACCCTCATTAGCCAAAATGTCATTATCAAAAAGGAGAAAAGTGGATACAGAGTGTAGAATTTTCCAAGAAAAATGGACCACGTCTTATTTATTCACGGAGATACATGGGAAACCTTTGTGCTTGGTGTGTTTGCAACAAGTTTCGGTACTTAAGGAATATAATATTCGGCGCCACTATGAGACTCTTCACGGCGAAAAATACAACAGCTTGCAAGGACAACTGAGAAGAGAGAAGATTAATGAATTGCTGGTGGGTCTGAGAAAACAGCAATCCACTTTCACCCAGAGCCGAGAAGTCAGTGAAGCAGCAGTAAAAGCCAGCTACCTAATTGCTAGCGAAATAGCATTAGCATCAAAGCCGTATTCCGACAGTGAGTTTGTTAAAACATGCATGATGAAGGCGGCTGAACTCGTATGTCCGGCCCACTTGACATCTTCCTAGGCCGTATGCGGCCCGCGATGTGAAATGAGTTTGACACCCCTGCCTTAAAGCCTTTGCTCCAGCAGAGATTCAACATATACTGTAGAGAAGCAAAGTTATAGTTATGTTTGAGGACAGAATCGGGAACAACTAATATACAATATGGTGCATGAAAGTGGAATGGAAATGAACTGTATTATTATTATTAAAAGGAGCTATTGTTATCCATATTCTGAGCTCTGATGGTATAATAGGGCCTTTTATAACAGAGTCATTTTGTCATTTCTGACAAAAAAAATAGTACGGAGAAAGCTACTAATGTAATGTGAAGTATTTAGAGGAAGATGAACAACAATGAAAGTAGCATCTGATAATAAATGTGACCAGGAAAGTAACTAAAACTAAAAACTGTCAAATAGCAAAATAAAAATAGTCAATGCATGTTTTAACCAAGTTAAAGGTTATTTAATTTTAGCATTTTATTTGTAATTTTAGTTTATTCCTTTGTTTATCATTTGTAAAACAGTCCAAGTCTGAACTACACAACATAGAGATGTTTGTCATTATGTGCGACACTTTTCACATTTCACATAGGGAGCTGTTGTTTATGTCAAAATATTGATTGTGCAGGATTATATATTTGAAAATAAAGTGCAAGAATGTTCCCTGTAGTTGTCCCCCCTGTGGAAGCTGCCTTGAAGGTCTCTAGAGAATAATTGAAATGCAGATAATAACACAAAGAATAAAACATGGGAAATGCGTAGGAAATGTTAAATATAGGGTCTCAGGGACATGGCAATTAAAAGAGGACAAAACAAAAGAGAAATTAAATTCCACCCAGTCATTAGCATAAAACAAGCTCAGAGAAACATGTTGAGTAAGTGTTCCCTTATCAGCCTGCATCAGGCTTCAATTTTTCATCAGGAGCTTTCCTTTTACAACAGCAGGAGGCTCTATGACAAAACAGGTTTGGACGTGTATGGAATAGAAGGTTGCACTTAGTGTGAGGTAAAGTGTCGTTAATCAGTTTTATTTTTTACGATTAGAGGGTTTTTTTAATTTATTTTTTTTATGGAGTTTTCCTTATCCAAATCTTGTGGGTGTTGTGTATTGTACACATTTTAAAGCCCCGTTAGGCAACTGTGTGATGGAGCTTTATCAATAAAGTTTACTTGATGTGACCGCAATCTGGCTGCTCGTTAAGACTGTACAAAAACTAAACTAAAAGAAAAGTAACTTTAAAGTTATACTTTTTTTTTTCTTTTTTTTTTTTTTTTATCATTTTAATAATTAACATTCAACCGCAATGAATAATATCTGCACACAAAGTATACATCCAATTGCGCACTTCACTGGCTATTAGTGTCAGGTCTGTCAGTGTAGAAAAAGACATTACATTACAGAATCATATTCTCCTTAAACAAGGTGCTACTTAGAGGACTCAAAAGGTCTGGCAGTCAAAGGCTTACAGTAGAAGATCTATGTAAAAAAGCACCTTAGCAGCATGGAGTGCGTAATGGGGCTCCAGTGGAGAAGAGCTATTCTCTATCTGGTATTGAATAAGGACAACACCACATTCCACAGGAATTCACAAATCAAAGTCAGTGAAGCACAAACAGTCTTCGGAATAGCCCTTTGGATTCCTCTAGTATAAAAAGCTCAAAGATGCCCAGAGCACTTTTAAGATCTCACAGATTGCGTTTGTGGCTGGTACGTTCAGAAACTGGCCAGGGGGAGCTGCTGACAGCATCTGGCTTGTGAGGACTACAGATGAGGGATGAGGCCTGTCGGGCCTTCAAGAGGCTATCAGGAGATCAGCCAAGGGTGGAGGAGGCACTGTGCAGCGGTGGCCCTCCTCTCGGGATGGTAATCCAGCATGCGAAGAAGAAAGTGAGAGAATCCAGCGGCGTCCTCCAACAGGAAGTGGTATTTCTCCACCAGAACGTCGTAGAGGCCCCAGAGCTTCAGTGGACCGACACGACGAAGGTCACCTGGATGACACAAAACCAGTGTTACTTAAGGATGCTCACAAGTGACAGTTGTGAAATGATTTTATTAGGACAATATCAGGACGTGTACTGGGAAAGGAATTGGGGGGAGGGGTGGTTACATATGTACAGTATATACAGTACATACGACAGTTACGCTTGGGGACGGGGGTGATGTAATTGGATATGTATCTATTATATGTATTTATTGCAACCCTATCCTACACAAAACAATTGCAAATGTTTATCACATTTTGACAGTCTGTCACCGATGGGGTAATCTAATTACATATGTATTTATTATATGTTTTTATTGCAAAAAATATGCAAATGTTTATCACTTTTTGTGTTGTGTTTTGAGGTAAATATCATTCATGGATATCTCTCATAAATATATATATATATAAAATGCCCAAATATTACATTCTTGCCTCTTGCTTCTTATACCTACTGATGATTAATATTAATATGAAAAAAAAAAAAGATGCATAAATTAAATTGCTGCGGCTCTTCTAGAAAAAAATCATCAGACTGAATTGAAACGGGTGATTTTGCATGGGTTTTCAAACAATTTATACACCGTTTTACAGCCGCAACACTAGTAAGCTTTGGTGGCACCTATGACGTAAGCACAAGTTAACTATGTTAACTAAGTTAAAATGACCTTGGTCATGATTGGTCAGTGAGCCCTAGAACATGCACCCGAAATGACCACCCTGGTCTCAAAAAAAAAAATAATGTTCCCAAACAACAAGAACTACATTGTCAATTAAGTTTCCAGGGAAACATAGTTGGTCCAGGATTACTTTGGTTTTGACGTATCACAAATATGTTTCTAATCAATGTCTGCACAAGTCCACAAAGGGAGGAGTCCGGGTGGATGGGTGGAACCTATGTGAAACCAAAAGACAATGTTGCGTTTTTACATTTTTGTCTGTAACTTCATCAATGTAACAAACATGCTCATTTGAAGCCAAACCATGATCTTTTACTAAACCTAACCAAGTCGTTTTGTTCCCTAAACATAACCATGTAGTTTTGTTGAGTTTTTGTTTTATTTCAAATTACAATGTTAAACTAATGTTTAAAACCGTGACCGTAATCTGGAACAACATACGAATCTCTCGAAACATTGAGAATACAGTTTAGTTGTATGGGAATGTAACTTTGTAGGACAGGGTTGGAATGACACACAGAGAGGCCCATAAAGAGAGGTAAAAGCTTTATGGATTTTTTGACGATCCACCTGCCCACCGATGGGGTGGGCCACTGGGATTTGTCCTGGTTTGCTAGATGGCCAGTACACCACTGGATGATATCAATAAAAGTGCATACTAGCACACAACATACATAGAAAGTGCAAACTTACCTCTGCGACTGAAG
>CALSBV010011210.1:15493-28213 GCA_943590825.1 Bovichtus diacanthus | reverse complement strand
AGCACACAACATACATAGAAAGTGCAAACTTACCTCTGCGACTGAAGTACTCTGCAGAGTATTTTCCCGACAAGGCAAGAGCTGCTGGGATTTTACCAAGCAGCTCCATGATCTGGGCTATATGGTCTGAAGTGGATGGAGAGAACAGACACACACATGCAAGCGTGAGACACACGAATGTACAGTAGACATTAGCATACACTGCATCGACAGTTACAACACAGCCACAGTGTAATCCCATTTAATCCTGTGTTTGTCCCGCCTCTGTCAGCGTCAGCACACTGTACTAAACGTACCTTCCTCCAGAGAAATGGACTCGCCAGCTTTGAGTTCAAACAGGGAGTCTCCAGTGATCAACTCAAAGGCCTGAGAGAATGCAAGAGAAAATGAAAGGGTGAGATGTGTGGCCAAGTAAGTGTCTATAAAGACTAATCCCAACACACAGATTGAAGACGCCAATATTTGAAAAAAACTGCTTCAGTCTCTATCATGAAGGTTAGGCTAGCTGTGCTCGCGGCTTGACTGAAATATCACAACAACTTTGGATGGATTGCCATGGAATTTGGAGATCCACTGACTTTACATGTAGCACAATCAACAAGTCAACATTTTTAACCTATCCATTGAAATATCTCCACACCCACCAGATGGATTGGAACACACTTTTGTACAGACCTTCATGATTCCCAGGACTAATCCAAAATAAACATGTTGAACTCCCTGCTTACAACACCCTCAGAGAAATAAAGAATGTAATAATGTCACACACATCTCTTAAAACTTTCATTCTCAAAACATGATAAATCCTGCAGATACAGATTGCCAAATATTAAATCCGACACCACCCTCTGGCCAAGAATTACATTTTCTTCACAACGACTAGTCAAGATCAAACACAACTTTTATCTTAGTAACAGTTATGAAGTTACAATTATGAAGTTTACTTGTGGGGTTCCTCAAGGCTCCGTATTAGGCCCATTAATGTTTATTTTGTACATAAATGATATACGTTAGGTCTCTATAACATTAAAGTGTATGGTATTTCCAGATTATACTATATGTGTTTTGCTCTGGTAAGGATGTGAAACATTTTTTTGTCTCTACTAAAGAAATTGTGGCACAAACTGCTATAGTGTATAGCATAAAAGGTAAACTAAAGTATATCTTTGTTGTAGACGGATACACAGGTAAACCATAGCAAAAAGTGTCTATTTTGAACCTCTTTAACCCCCCTCATCCACTGGTGGGACAGTCGTTATAAGCTTTGTTGAAACTCACAAAACCTTATTCTAAACTGTGAAAGTTCCGAAAGATACAGTCAGGTTGAATTTTGAATAAAATAATTCACAAGACTATCATTTCCATTTGATAGAATGATGTAGCAAAAGAAAGCATGTAGACTTGGGTTTTAATATTTTACGCAGTGTAAACATCATATTGTAAATGTTTTTTCCTCACCATGCAAGCAACACTCCAGATGTCCGCAGGCGGGCCGTACTCAGATCCCAGTAAAACCTCCAGTGAGCGATACTGACGGGTCTGAATCTCCTCACAGAAGTGTTTGTACTGGACCAAGAAAGAGAGAGAAATACGTAAAGATTAAAGTTGAAATGTTTCAGTCTGCTTAGTATCTGTTTTCACACACGTTATGTGTGATATACATTTGTCTTTCTACTTTTTGGAGAGAAAGTTCCCATGTAGCATTAAATCAAGCTGAATTGGACTCAACATGGTCAATGTTGATTTCAAGGCACTGAATATCTATTTTCTCTCTCATATTCTTATTATGAGTGATGACATCATACATGAACACAAACCTTTCAGCCAAAGTGAAAACAGTTTGGGATATTTCACAAGAGGTTTCTGAATTTTGTGATTTTGCCTCTGCTTTTTCTCACTAGTTAGAATTGAGTATTTTTTGTGCACCAATCAGAATTAAGCTACATGTGAAAATATGACGACAGTTGCGATGGTGTTTGCTAATCTTACCAGTACTGTCTGAACAAACTCATAACATTGGAAATGGGTGTCAAACCACACAGTCACTAACTGCACTAACTGATTCTTTTGGTCAATCTGGGGCAGCGGAAACCAATTGTAATAAACAACATGGACATGTCATCAGCTTTAAGTTGATATGGCGAACAGCAAACAGTTGCTTATATACACATCCAGCAGTTATTGAGCAAGATTAGCATTCGTTTGCAGATGTGTTTCTCTGCTCTGTTTTGGTCTCCACCAACTCCTAAGGGAAATATCTGGCTCTTTAGTAGCTAAATGCTCCAATATGTTCCCATGCTAGTCTCTAACTTTAGTTAGTTTTCTATTAAGCAAGTATTAAGTGAGTTTACAGTGCTTTTTAGTTGTAAACAGCTGCCTCCTGCTGCCGAAAACAACGGTGTGAGAACAAACTCAAATAGTTTTATGATAATTCTCTGTAGGATCATCACTATGAGCAGCCTCTTTTTCTTCACATTTTCATTTTATACACTGCTATTACAAAAATACTGATATATATAGCCACTTTATACTATGTCTTGTTGAGAAAGAAATAAAAAAAATTCAAACAAATTAAGCACAAGGCTAATGTTGTATGTCCAATTGAGCTTTATAATGAATTATAATGTATGTAAAGTATATCGAATAACTACTGACCACCCAGCAGGAGCTGCCCAGGTCAGCAATCTTCACTGTAATGTCCTTTAAACTGTATGGGTTCACCTGCTCCTTCTCTGAAAGAAACAACAAGAAATCATGTATTAACATCTTATGCATTTCCAGAAAAATTATGTTATATAAACTTATATTTTGGACAGTTAGTTTAATCCATGTCGGATATTTTGAATAGGATGCATTTGCTTGATTGCATGTTAAATTATTATGATTATATTTTTTTTCTTATATCTTTAAAAAAAAAAAAAATGTTTTAATTTAGATATCAGTACAACACATACGTTGACCCCTAACATTTACAATATGTCTGCACGGAGAGGAAATTATATTAAAAACCTGACATTTGCACACAAGTTGGCTCCAAGTACATCTGCTTTGTACACACATGCGATGATGGCCTCTCAGACAGATCAGCTGGTATTGGTCCTGCTTTGAGACTTAAACTCTTAAACAATCTCCAGCATCTGTAGCAATAAGAAAAAA
This sequence comes from Bovichtus diacanthus, assembly GCA_943590825.1. Lineage (NCBI taxonomy): Eukaryota > Metazoa > Chordata > Actinopteri > Perciformes > Bovichtidae > Bovichtus > Bovichtus diacanthus. Next base: position 25,057 of record CALSBV010011210.1, on the reverse strand, counting down.
ACAACTGTGCCTGTAGACTTGGCCTCTTTCCCGGTCAGCACAGAGGAGGAGCTACCGTCCCCTGTTGGTACTTTGTGGGGCTGCTCCTCCAGACGCAGCAGGATGTTCTCCGGCTTGATGTCCGTGTGGATGATTTTGCACTGTGTGTGAAGGTAGTCCAGGCCCTGCAGAACCTAAAGAAAACACAAAAAGAAACATTGAGTAGTCTAACCACGTATGTATGCTGCCTCTGGGTTTCAGTTTTGCAAAATACACAATGTGTTAAACCCTGAATATTAGTTGTATACATCTTCTTATCTAACTTTTGGCAAGAGAGCAAATAAGCAGATTTCTCAAAATGTTGAACTTTTCATTAATTTAATTTCACTGCGCATAGATACAAATTTGAGTATACAAACAGCATCTAAATTGCACAAAATTCTTACACTTAAATGACGATACGTGTTTGCGTGAACCTAAGCGTAGTCCACACTTAAACAGATATTTTTAAAAACAGGGTTTTTCCTCCTTATTTCAAAAAATTTAAGTCAAGGCCAAGGGCGCTGTCAAGGCCAGTTGGGCCACATACTGTACACACACGGGTCTCGTCCAAAACCGGCATCGTTGGCGGCGGGGTCTGTGTCGTGGGTTGTCTAGTGACCTCCGTGCATTCTGATGCCTGTGTTACTCAATATAGTGTAAACATGTCAAAAGTCCTGTTAACAAGGTTAGAAGCTAAGCACTCTTTTGGCCACATCTGCCATCGCATGAAATGTCAACTTATTTGTGGAGATAATGGCGCACATTCTGACGTTACAAGCCAAGCACTATGTGTCTACACATAAACACTGAAAATGGAGTTTCTGAAAATCTTTACCATGGAAGGAGTTTTAGAAAAGGTCCATTTTCAGTTACCTAAAAAAAAGCTGTTCGGGAGTGTACGAAAGCCCAAACTGCATAGAAAAGGCAACGTTTAAAACAATACCTGTGTAGATGTGGACCAGGCTTTCATTTCTCAGCTCTTTGTGGTTCTTTACCTGAGTAAGTATTTGTTTGACCGAAGGCCGCGTCAGTCCAGGATTCCCAAAACATAGCTGCCAGCTTCTCAGGTCAGGCCCCAACAGCTCCAGCACCAGGCACATGTCTGATCAGCAGACATTAAGGTCAGTTTTACATGTCTGCAAGCTATTGGCTAGCAGTATGATGTAATGCAACACTGTGTGCAGTGAGCTGACGTAATGCTATCTGGTGTTACGGCTCTGAAAACAATGCTCTGTAAGAGATCATTCATCAGATGTATTTATAAGATGTATTCATTGCATAATATAGTTGATGCTGACAGTCTGACCATTTGATAGATGCATTTTAGTGTTTCTTTTAGACACACGAGCACACACCTACACTCTACACATGATAACTTATCAGTGACAGGTTTAGAGTGCGTGCCCAGTCTGTAAAAAGGATACGGACCCCGTTGACTCCGGCCAGCTTGAACTCATCGAGCAACTGAACGATCCTTTGACTGGAGGGATGACGGCGCGGAGGACCGCTAGCCTGATTAAAGAGAGAAGAGGAGGGGTAGCAGTGAGAGTAAGACGGGGGGATAGAGGAATAGAGAGGGATTGCATTTTGTATTTTTGTAAATTGCAAGTTGGGATTGGTGAGGGAGGCAGGTGGAAGGGAAGATGATTGACGAGGGAATATGAGAATTGTAAACCAAAATGTGAAGAGAAATATCAAGAGAAATAACATTTGACAGAAAGAGATGGACATGTTAGAGAGGAGAAACAGAAACAGCGGGTCACTGACGCATCGTAGGAGAACAAGTTCATCCTGTCCTGCAAGGGTGAAGCCAGCTCCGCTCTTCAGCACCTTCACAGCAACGCGCCGACCTAGCCTGCTAACAAAGACACTGCACCAGATCTGCTCAGATACAGGACAGAATAGTTACTGAATCCATTAAAAAACATTGTTTTAGTGTCATACAACCATGTATTTTGTTACTTTATTATTTATAATCATCATAAGAAACAAAGTGGGTAAAAAACCTCATTGGCCTCAATACAATCTCCGAACCCATCGGCAAGAGCGTCTGACGACTATTTAGCTATTGATGGGCTAAAAGATGAACTGTTAACTGAGTGTAAACTGGCTACTTGTAACAACCCGGTCGTAGATGTCGTCTCTCGAATCCAAATCAATTCTGGAATCTCAAGTTGCTATTGGACTGTAAACACGACCGCTGCGTGGTAGAGGAAGTCTTGGCTTGGGTATCCGCTGGCTGCACCGGAACCTCAGAAATATTGGCCATGGCAAAATTGTTGTCAGACCGATAGCCGATGGGCTCAGAGATTGATGATTCCAAAGTATGCATTGGTGGTGATTGGGAAATATTTCTATTAATATGGTTAAATGAGTTGTACTGACGCTTCTGAGTCAAGAGAAGGGTCCAAAGAAATAAAAAATAATTTATTCCCACCCAGCCCGATCATCTTTGTACAGTCCCTAATTAAATCTACCTGAGGTCCAGACACAACCAGACAGTGGAGAAATAGCCCCAGCCGAGCTTAGAAACCACCTGATATCTTTTGTTGAAGATGTCACCTATCTGGACAGGGTGGTATCCACCTGAGGAGATACAGATAAAAGAAAATCTAAGAATGGACATGTCATCAAACTTGAAACCTTTTCATCCTACAGAACAGATTTTTTTCATCTGGTGTTTAGAAAGCTTAGATAGAGATGACTAAATGTGGCACGACAGCTATTTTTGGCATTACAACTTTACAAATCTCCCAGCAGGACACTATGCTTAAGCCTGTATCAGTTCTCTGTCAGCCAGCATGACACAAAGGTCTTGGACATTGTCAAGGATCTTGAAATTGAATCTCTATTTCTATTAAAAGTGAACATGATATAAGGCGGTATATGATTTATTACTGAGTCAGGTATATGTGGTATCACATACTCAGCAGGTTATCTGGAGGTACACGCAGAGATCTGCAAAGCTGGCAGGGAAAGAAAGAGGGACAGAGAACAAGATCAGGATGCCAACTTGGCAAAAAAAGCTACTGCAGGTTAAAGCGATATATAAAAAGAGAGGGACAAAGGTTGAGTGTGGCCATGAGGGTCATGAGAATCACGTACAGGTCGCAACCCAGAAGACATTATTTTTTTTATTGTGTTGATTTTGATGGTCTCCAATGACTTCAAACCAATCACCATTGCAGAATTTCCCAGAAATATCTAGAAAGGCTTGTCCTATTTAAAGCAAAAATACTGTAGCTGAAACTTGATCCCGAAAGAAAAGAAATTGGCGTAGGAGAAAGTTAACAGCATCCTGTTTTCAGTCTATATATAGCTGAAGACTGTAGAGCCTGCTGATACCACATAGTTTGTATTGTTGATGAACGAACCATGTAGCGCTGCGCAGGCTGATCTGAGGCCTAAGTTAAAAGTGACATTGGCAGCGGTGAATGAGTACATCTGCAGGTGATAGATCGAGTTAAGAGACTCTGCTGTACCATAACAGTATTCTCCGGGGTCCTCAGAGTCCTTGCTGTTCTTTGGATCCAGCTGCTCGTGGCATCCGAGGGCTTCAAAGTTATTAGACGACCTACAAGCAACCACACACACACACACACGAAAACTTGATTCTTTAGTCTCCCGCATTACTGCCTGTGCATTCCCTCTGCATACAACATGTGCAGGGGTTGTGTCAGTGTCGAGTTGCCGGGGGCATGCGGGAGAGTTGAACTACTTTTAGAGTTTCACATGGGCTCGTCTTGCCATGGAAACTTGTCCCATTGCGGGCTAAGATTGGACGAGGGGCATCGGAAGTCGCACTATTTCTGACTCAGCTGTAAATCATTTTGCAGTGTGTTCACGCAACCTGATAACTTTGCATCCCAGCTGCTTTAGATATCTACTGCAGCAGCGGTTGGGTCACGTCATGTCTGAGAATACTGATCACACATTTCTGTGCGGATGGACACAGTCGAGTTTGATGTGAGATATGGAACCCTTGTTCTTAGATGTACTGATCATAGAATGCACAAGACTTCAACATTTTCAAACGGTTTGAGGATTGATGATTTTTGTTTTTTTTCTTCCTGCAAAATGTTTCATATGAAGACCTGCAAAGACTGTCTGCAACTCTAAACTACCATTTAAGTCACCTCTGTGATGTCTAAAATATTGCTGGCATGCTTTATTTGTGCAGTGCTTCACTTAACTGCTCCAAATTCATGGGGAAAAAAAATGTCACGAGCCAAGCTGCATCTTGATAAGATCACGGAAGAATCCAAGGTGAAAGCATGAAAATTAAAAAACTTGTTTCCACCAAAAGTGAAACACTGAAAGTCCGAGAAGCACTTTTTCTGCAGTCTTCAGGTTTAAAACATAGGATGTGTGCGGTTAAACAGTTGCTTCCAGTGTGTTCAAGTGCAATGGCAAAACACAGTATCACAGATAAAAGTAGTCCCATATACTTACGTATGATTCTGCTGAGCAGGTATATGCGCGGAGCGGGGACTCCTCTGCATCGTGTTGTTCAGCAGATGCAGCCAGCAGACACAGCGGCTGGCGGAGCAATGAGCCGGTATCTTGAATTAAAAAGTGGTGGATATTTGGAGCCTGCGGAGGTCAAATCTTTGTCATAAAGCAAGGAAAGAGACAGATACAGTTGCAATTATTATTAACTGTTGCACCACTTAAAAACAGTCGAGCAGCTGAGACCTGGAGGGGGGGGTCCGGTAGATATCTCAGGAGACTGGGAACGCCAGCAGCAGCAGTCAGCAGGGTATTAACGTGGAAATCCCCAGCAGCCTCAGAATTCACTGCCTGCTAGGCCTCTACCTGCTTCACACCATCATTCAGATCTTTCGCTCACTTCCGGTCCGACTGTTTCTCTCTCTGTATCTCTGTACCTTACCTTTTTATCTGCTACTGTGGAAAAGCGGAGATCAGAGGGGGTGTCACGGCCAAACACACACAAGGGAGGAGAGAGAGAGGGGCAGCTGCTTATTCCCCCCGTCTCAAGGGGAGCTTGACCTTTTGGCCAGAGGGTTTACAGACTGCTAAACCTGGATTGAGAATGGGATCCCCGTCCTCCAACAAAGTATCACTAAAAAGTCATGTGAACGAAGGTCGGCTCAAAAGGTTTTTTGGGGAGTCTCTACAAGAGAATAGGGTAAAAAAAATAAATATTAACTACCGTAATTTCAGGACTATAAGCCGCTACTTTTTTTCCCACACTTTGAACCTCGCGGTTTATACAATGACGCGGCTAATTTATGGATTTTTCCCGCTTTCACAAGCTTCATGTCGCCAAAAAACTGAAATCGAGCGTGCTCAAACTTCCCATTCATTACGGTAATGAACTTTTTTACAAAATTTCTCGGTGTTTCATTCAGTGTACCAAATGAACCTCTAAAAACATTATGCCAACCTTCAATTGCATTATTAGTTCTTGGAATGTCTTCAGCAGCGGACATTATGAACAGCGGACATTATGAACAGCGGACATTTTAAACAGCGGACATTATGAATGGTCACGATTCTGATTACGGTCATTTTGTCACCCTCATCATGGCAATAACAGGGAGAAAGGCATATGATGCAGTTTTCAAGTTGAAGGCGTTTAAAGGCCTATTTATTTTTGTTCCAAGACGTGTTTCGTTAAAGCCTGTGTAAAGTTCATTTGTTTCAATGTACCGGTAGGCACCTGCGGCTTATAGACATGTGCGGCTTATTTATGTACAAAATACATATTTTTAAAAAATTCAGTGGGTGCGGCTTATATTCAGATGCGCTGAATAGTCCAGAAATTACGGTAATACATAACATGAAACTTGTGTACTGACATGAAGACAATTCTGTTTTGTATTACAAGTTTTCTGACATTTTTTATATGCTATTGAGGCATAATATTATTAAATATTTGCTCATTTGCATCCCTTTCCAGAATAGAAATCTGAACATTGGATTAAGCTTCAGTTCAGGTTAAAACATTCTGGTATCACTTTGTTGACATAGACTCAATGTCATTCTTACAGAGGTAATTTTGGATATCTTTTTGTGTCACTCCACAAATCAGAAAATACTGTCAATAACAGCCATTAACTTTGTTTTTTAAATATAATTTGCCATGTTTTTAGGAATAAAATGCTCTATATCAGGCAATAAATGATATATGAACAAACCCCTCTGTGAAAACCTCCAGAATATAGAGAGGAATGAAACTGGAAAGTTTGGTGTATGTAAGTGCTACTGAAGTGGAGATTTCTGGCTCAGCGTGTTAACTATAATCTAAAGGACTTTACTGCTAAATAATAGCTAATAAAAATTAGTAAATATACATACACCAGTTTCAACAAGATGCAAGTCTCCACAATGTAAATCATTACATTTAGGGGGGAGACTTTAGAGTTTTAAATGTAGGGTAAGGTTAGCTTCAGGATTAGAATTAGGAAAGTAGTATTTGTTTATTTTATTGTTTATTATTGCAGGGACAACACACAATTAAAAGTAATTGCACCATAGTTAGCTAGAAGCTCATTAGCATCCGTACAGCCACATTAAATACACTTCAGAAAACAGCACAATACTTAAAAGTCCATCAGTGTGAGATAATAAATAAATCTGTATGAAAATACAATAAATACAAGACAATAATTAGTGGTGACAATTTTGTGCTGACTTGTGTGTGTGCATGTGTGTGAGTGAGATTGATACAAACTGAATGTTCTAAGGAATTTAGTGGACCGTGCAAGCATCACTCAGGAGTGGTACTGTGTCTATTCAGGCCTCTTTAAACATTCCTTTGAATACAGAGTCCGCAATGCATGCAGGGAGAGGAAACAGACACACGAACAATAATGTAAATTCACACACACTCATACAAAAGCATATACAGTATGTGATTATGGAAAATGTCGCCTTTCCTGGTTGTGCAAAAACGATACATCACAGAGTCATGTCCACAACGTATATTATGTGGAAATTCAGTACATTTTCAAACGGATCAATGCTCTTTATTTTTGTTATACGTTTCATATGTCTCCTTAAAAGTGATATCGAAACGCCAGAACACTTATTCTTGTCCTGCACACACACCAGAACATTTCCGGATGACTTACACATGATTGGTTATGAACTAAAATATTTGGTTTGGTCACCTTTTTTTTTTAAATGTATTTATCTATTTTTTATTAGCAATTGGAAATAGGCGTTTGAAAGTTCATTCCAGGAGTTTGCTGTAAGAGGATGTATAAAGAATAGATGTCTAAATAAACGGCAGTAGAGTAAACAATAGTTTGGCTTAATTGGATTACTTTTACTTACACAAGTAAGTACATATTTAAATGTGTGTGTGTGTGTGTGTGTGTATACATCTTCAGAGAACTTTCCACATCCTAAAGCCGGATTCTCTGCTCTCTGTTGCCAACACTAGCACAAGATTCCATGGCTGATACCTGCCGGGTAATAACACTGTGTGTTACAGTACGTGTATGTGTATGTGTGGGGTGTGACTGAACTCAAACGTGAGAACACTTGGTCTTCTCTTCTCAGATATCGAGGTCCTCTCGACCTCACGTGAACACCCGTGCATAGTCAGATGACACGTAATCACACGTCCTATGTGCGGCTCTTAACTAGTCGGACTGTACGGCACACCGTGGCTGAAGGGTTGTACCACTGTGGGCATGGTACATGGTTTGAATTTTTTTTAATAAATGGTTAAGATATCTTGGAAAGTATTGCTCTTCCAAGAAGATTCAATAGCACTTTCATATATGTCCTTTCAGGGGGAATTCCAACAAGTTTATACATTGAAGTCTGTTCACGTGACACGAGGTAGGCGGAAGCACCCAGATGCAGACTTGGAGACACGGGAGAAGTACATAGAATCTGATCCCTCTCAATGCAAAACGGAAGTTGCAGAAAACAAATGATGTCGGGGTGCATGAACGAGTCTAACAAAGCCAGGACTTTCACCGAGGTTACCAGAGTTCGTGAAATGCGTGAAACCACAAAGTCAACGCTGACTTATTTTTAACTTGCGTACGCACTGTAGCTTAACTCACGTGACAAACTAAACTCAATTCCATAACATAAATAACGCAAAACAAACATGCTTATGCCTAGATGTTATTTAGTTTTGTTGCCTAAACATAACGAAGCAGTTTTTTTTTCGCATTATTGTTTTGTTTCAATTTGTGTTGACCACGTGCTTAAAACTGTGACAGAAATCCGGGATAAAATAAGTTTCCCTTGAAACTTAATTGAGAACGCAGTAGTGTTGTATGCGAGAGTCATTTTTAGGAGACGGTTGGCGTGAGGCGCTAGGCTACATTAGCGACTAGCGTTACATACCCACATCTCCAACTGAACTGACGACCATCAAGTTGCATTGTGGGTGATGTAGGTGCTTTGTCTATAGCCTGTAACTTCTTCGCATTTGTGTAATATTATCTTAAGATCTGCACACTGAGCTGTGATTGGTCAGCAGGTGGTTGATCTCTCATCTCGAACATAACCCGCTCCGGAGCAGTTAGGTGTGCAGCATTAGTTACCATGGCGATCTAGCCCAGTAAGAAGTAAACCACCGTTCACAGTACAGGCCTCAGGTCGATAAGCAGGAGTTGTGCAATAACGGCAACCACAAAAGTCCTATGAACCCATAAAACAAACAATAACTACACAAGCTGGTGTCATTTATACACCTTAATTGACGATGTATCAAATACACTTGAAACATTGGACTGAAATTAATAATCAAGCGGACACAAAACACTGTTCATGTTGGGGGACAGGGCCGAGGGAAAAGGGAGAGAGGCGACGTTTTTTTTTTTACAACTTCAAAATCAGTTCTTTGCCACAGCGGGGCCTGTGCAGGTGTGATCTGGTCTCCCTTTTTTTGAACAATTCAAATATGTGTGAATTATGCAAAGACAATGTGCTGCAAGCCTTGTGTATGCATACGATGGCACGAACATGGCACTTCAGAGTCGCAAATTCTACTACAGTGAGACTGCGGGTAGAGGTCCATTTTTACTAGCCAACCTCTATGATGCAAGGTTTCAAAAAGAACTCGACGCTATGAGCTGCAACAAAGTAGGGTTTTCTGGGCTTTTTGTCAATAAAGCCCTCCTGTGTCCTATTATTACTGTCTAATGTTGGTCCAGTCTTAAGCGGAAAAGCCTGTGTTGGCTGTTACTATTTTCCATTTTAAGAGAGATGTAATACAACACTTCCCACAGGAGTGTGTGTGCGTGTGTGAGTGTGTGCTGCTGAGAGACATTCAAACAGCACCTGCATGGATCTAGATTACTGGGTTAGTAGGGGATAAATAGCAGGTGGTGAAAGAGGCTTGAGTCAAAACATATTTTTGTTCCAGCTTAACCACTGAAACGTCACACTAAATTCATATTTAATGATATAACCGGACACCTGTCATCATAGACCCTGAAAACACTATAAAAAGGTGTGAAGGCAGCCGGTTGGTTTGAAACCATAAATACATCAATACATTATGTTGCAAGACACACTGAAGGATACATAACACAAGTTTCTCTCTCACAC
>CALSBV010011210.1:0-15393 GCA_943590825.1 Bovichtus diacanthus | reverse complement strand
AAAACACACACACTTGTTCCACTTTAGAGCTCAAATGCACACACACTGACACACATTAAACACTTTCGACGGTGGTCATATTTCACCTCCAGCCACAAGGAAAAGAATCGCACTGTTGTCACTGGACACTCACGTTGGATGGCAGATGAATGTTTAGCTTTCAATCTGTTTCCTGATAGTCCTTACCCGCTTCGAATGTTATCAGCTGATTTAATGGCCATTACCAGTGGTCATCAGGAGCATGGATTTGAGTTGGTATAGCCCTACTCTACCCCCCTAATTGGCTCAGTAGGCAGTTATCATCTATTGGTAAGCTGGGCCACGGCAGGGAGGTTCAACATTGTTCTCTAGTGGCCGTAGTAATTATGTCTGGAGCAAAGGAGGAGGTCAGTTAGTCAGGCATCACCTGATATATAAAAAAAACAAACACAGGACTTTTACCCAGACCGCTGTTTGTGTCCCGTGTGCAACCAAAAGTCCATACGTTGACTTATTTAAATTTACGTACGTAAGTTAATTTATGTAACTTAAATGACCTACGTGCCTCAGGATGGGCCAGAACAAGATGTGGCCCCCAGGATAATGCAGGACCTTAAAACAACTACCACCAACCCAAACATCATAAAAATACTAGCAGACAGAGGATAACAAGAATAGTATTTATGGACTGATGACAATCCTTAACAGAAACCAACAGACAAATTAGCCAACACCCAACTTTACAAACCAATAAAATACAGTCTACAACCGCAGACAGAATCTAAATTAAGAAAATAATAAATAAAAAATTCAATCCCTTCACTGGAACAACATTTTCTCACTGCTGTCCAGACAACCCATGCCAGTTTCACCCGCTACCAAACATCCACCTGGACAATTCCCTTTGAAGTTCCTCCAGGCAGACCTAGAGCTTCAAACTGCACCGGCACCTCAAACAACATCTCACAGTATAATGACCACCATCTTGGCCTCCTCTCCACCAAGCGTTACATCAAGGACACAGACCACTTTCTGGACGTCATCGGACAGATGGTTGTTCCCACTCACACCTTTTACCAAAGGTTCCAAAGGTGACGTCAGGTTGCAGGAAGTGAGGGAAAGTCTTGACACTAAGGATCATGGGAAATTGAGTCTATCAGCTCAATCTCCATACTGAAAAACCTACTGAAATACATATAGAATGTAATTAAGTACTTTTACTTAAGTACTATACTTAAGGACACTTTTGAGGTACTTATACTATACTTGGCAGTAATTCAACTTTCTAGTTTATACTTCTACTCTACAAATATTGTACATTTTACTTCACTACATAACACATTTGTACCAATATATGATATATTATTATAAGTTAAGCCACCCAGCAGTATTTATAAAAAAATATGCAACAAGCTGCAACATTATGTGATGACACTTTAACGCATCAAAAATGAATCAACAAAAGGTTGGAGTAAGCTAAAATGGGCCATTTATGTTGTAAATGATTTATAACGCCATCAAAAAAGCTTTGCATAAGATCTAATGATATTTTTATAAATTGGCTTTGGTTCCATTAATATTTTTTTTTTGTCTTACAAATGTGAAAAAGGAATTACGAGAGTTAGAGTATCAGCAGGTCCCCTCTAGATCTCGACACAATGTTAAAGTAAAGTTTGCCGATAAAGAGATAGTAGTTTCAGTTGAATTCATTAACATTTTAACAGTAAATTGATACCAAGTATTGTCTTTGGTGTACCGTAAAAAAAAACACCTGTAAATACCTTTCATGCAATAAAAAGTTCAACATTTTTCAAAAATGTTGAACTTTAGAGAAGCCTTTGATATTATTGGCTTTTGCCTAATTAAATGAAATTATCTTGACATCTCTTCTGGTAATGTGGGAATCTCTTTTGGAGAGGAGCTCGATACGACTGAACAGTTTTTTTTTTTTTTTTTTTTAAAGATTCCTCTGGTGGGTATTACTCCCAGATGCAAAGCTAGAGCCAGCAACTTTTCCGCTAATGCACCTTGTATTTTTCTTCTAAAAGTTTTGTACCATTACTTAAAGTAAGATTTTAAATGCGGGACTTCCATTTTGAACAGAGTATTTTTACACTGTAGTATTTCTACTTTTACTCAAGTAAAAGCTCCGATTAAATATTCCACCGCTGCTGGTAATCGGGTTTTTAATTTGTATACAGGCGATTCTTTTAACACCGCCTGCCGTCCTTGCCATCTCAGAGACATACAACAGCGACTCAGAAAGACCTCTGGCACGTACGGACCGGCCATCAGGTAGGTGAGCACAGGAGTAGAAAAGTATGCAAATGCAATGTCGTATGGCGCCGGACCACAAGCCAAACCAATCAACCAAAAACAAAACGGGCGTCTCAGGGAGGAGGAAGCCATCAGCTGAGCTCCAACAAGGTTTTAAAAAAAAAAATTATTTTATAGGCACCCTTGGCACACAGGGCCCAGGTGTAGACATTTCACTGATGACCCTCTGCCACGCCCACCTCCACCACCTGCAAAACAAAGCAGCCGCACAAACCAAGTAAAGAAGAACACGAGAGAAATCATACAATAGGAAATTAGTACCACACTGAAGATTACAAGTGTCATTTAGAAAATACTGCAGCAGAGTGAAGTGTCACTCGACACTTTGCCACACACGCCTCTTTGGAGTATCACGTGCAACACTGAAAATATGTCACTACCGTCAACACTTTTCACTGCATATAGGAATAGCAAAAATAACTGAGACATTCACTTACATTGGAACCACTTTATTGCATCACATTAAAGTTGTTGTTAGGTTCATCCTATCAATTAGTAAGAGAACACTAAAGTCAGGAATACTTAAGAGCAGTATGCATCTACTTGGTAAAACATTTGAACTGAGTTTTGCATACAAGCCACAAGCAGCACTAATGTGCAAAGAATGTTTAATTATTATTATTATTTTTTTGAATGTACAAAATAATCGCTTGCAACATTGCAAAATCATGTTTCTCTATTGCTTCTAAAATTGATGCAAAATATGAAAGGAGAGATTGAAACGGTCAGGTTTGAACACAGCTGACGTGCATTTTGACTTGTAGTAACCGCTCCCTACTATCATGAGAGTAGATCAACAGACAGAAAGAAACACACCATACAAAGGTAAAAAACAAAAAAAAGTCTTGCACTCTTAGAAAAAAAAACAAAACAAAAAAAAAAAAAAACACTAAAAAACATGATATAGCATCTGATTTGGAAAGGCGTAACCACTATTATTCCATATGTCCGAGAAAAAACAACATATGCAATAGAATAAATACAAAATAAATTAAATTGAACAAAAACTACTAGAAGACTTTCACGTGGCATTACAGAGCAACAGGGAACATAGGCACCTTTGTTTATTAATCATATTGTCTGATTTAAGTCTTGAGAGAAAGGGAAGAATTCTAAAAGATAACCATCCAGTGGAGGCAGTAATCTCCCCGATTTACCTTCAGCATGGAAAAAAAAAAAGCCCATAACATTGAAGGGTTTTAGTAATAGTTACCGATATTAGACTCACGTGGGGAAGAGATGATAAATCACTTGGAGCTGCATGAAAAAATATCCAAAAAACAAAATCTAATGTAGAAAATACTCGAAACATCTTATAAATATGGAAGATCAAACCTGACTTAAATAAAAGAGAAATGAATAACAAAGTGAATTAGACAATTAGCAATTTATATACATCTATGAAATGTGTATTTATAAGAAGTGACTGTACACTTATGTAGTAATCTATGACAGCGTATTATGGCCATTGCAAGTAAAAAGAAACTGAAAATAATTATAGAGCAGGGGGGCTAATATTCTGAGAGAAAAAAAAACTCAGTTTACAAGAAATAACTCACAAATGTTTTAACCCTTTTTTTAAATATAACTGTCTGAGATTTTAAAGTCAGAAATCTGACATTTACTAGAAAAAATGGAAAATTTGTGATGTTTTTTTTGTCAGGATCCACATGGCTGTTTAGCGTGAGAATATTCAAGTTTTATTCTCGTAAATTTGCCTATTTTTTTCGATGAAATGTACCACTTTAATCTCAGAAAATAAATGTTTTTTCTCTCCTAAATTTAAGACTTTGATTCTCCGAGTATTCCCCCCCCCCCCCCCCTTTCACTGGTTCCGTAAAACAATGTTTTTACCTACAATGGCCCTAATACACGTCGTCGTAATCTAATTCAAAAAGCATTCATGTAACAGTCACCTCAGATTTACAGTGCATCTTCAGGACTTTCTTTTGTAAAATATTGTCGGTCACACACGTAAAAAAAACATCCCGTGGAAGACAAATATATTACACAAAAAGGAAAACAGGGAAGGGAAATAAATACTGAAGAGGCAGAAGTACATCAATATTCCTCAATTCCTTTGTACATTATTCATATATTTGTACATTTATTTCCAATAAGTCAGGCCTGCTCTTTCATAAGTGATAAAAATCATCCTTTCTTTCTTTCATTAGTACAGATTACACTCGCTTGTTATGGATTTGTCTACACATAGTTAAACATTTTACTGTTGTGGTTTTCTTGAGGACGGATCAGTTAATGAGTTAGCTAAAAGCACCTCTGCCAAATTGTCTTGGGTGATTATTTAAAAAAATAATAATAAAACATTTGTTGACAAAATGGATATGGACACTTGGGAAACGTGAGGAACATTCACAATAGCAAGAGGTTGAGAGGATTCATGTGCTCAACCCCCCCCCAAAAAAAAAAAATAAATAAATAAAATAAACACTTTTTACAAAACACTGGAGTTCAAACTACAGGCAGCATCTACAAATTGCAGTAAAAGCACAACTGGCGATGTGAAGCTTAAAAAAATATTTTAAAAAATAAAATTAAAAAAAAGCCTGGGAAACTGTTTACACAAACTGTCCAACGGCAGCTAATTAAACGTCAGAGTAAGACTTGCTAGAATGATTTAAGGAAGCTAAACACAGAATGGAAACATCCTTCCAACACAGTAAGCGGTTGCTCAGGCCTCCACAGCACTTTGCGTCTTCGTCCTTCATGTAAGACTTTGACCTAACGTGGTAGAAAACTTGTGTCTTCATCCAGCACGCCTACAGCGTCCACTCCTCAGCAAGAGGACTCATAAGTGTAGCTGTAAAACTTGCAGGAATGTTCAGTGCAGTTTGTCAAGAAAACCTTCAAGTCCATGAGACACGTAGAGTGAGAGTTAAAAAAAAAAAAAAAGATCACTTTTCATAGATTGTTTCCCTTCTGTTTGAATGCAACATGGGAAATCCTTTACGAGAGACGTCATGATTTAGAAGGATATTCCTTAGTTTTAATGCTCTTCATCAAACACATGAGCAGTGTCACTTTACTCCCAGTGTTAGGACCTGTGGACATTCCAAGGGAGCCTTACTTTACCTCCTGGATATGGGACAGGAAAACATGGCCAGTGTCAGGGATCCTCTTCAGATTATTTCTCAATTTACTAAAAGTCTGTTCGTCAAAATGACTATGTGCCGCAACGTTCCTTTGTCCTCCTTCATCTTTAAAAAGAAAACCCCCCCCCCCCCCTCCAGGAGACAGAAGCTGCTCTGCTCATTGTCCTCTCTTCGAGGTTAAAGGAACAAATCCATCCCGTCCTGTGGGTCATAGGTCTGTGACTTTGTTTTCTACAGCAGCAGCAATCTGCTGGAGCCTGTAACCCAGCTGCATCTTCTGCGCCGTGGAGTCCTCTTCCAGGGCTGTGATGATCTGACGGAAGACGGAAATCATTAGAGCTGTACTTACTTAGATTAACATGCTGCTTCTGTCATGTCTGAAATCAACGACCCATTGTTTAAAAAAAAAAAACAAACAACAAAAAAAAAAACAGATGTGCCACGGTTATAAAATGCATTGCATATAGGGCTGGGTTAAAAAACTTTTTTATTTTTTTATTATTATTATCCGATTCAAATATTTATTTTAATGATCCGATATTGATTCATAAAATCCAGAGATCCATCTTTTAATATACGCCTTCCTGCTCGCGTGGATACGTGGAGCTCTAACCCGGTCAGTCTCATGTGGGCAGCCTAAAAGCAGATGTCTGCTTGCATGTCGGATTAAAAAATTATGAATACAGCAAAGAACTGAACAAAAACAAGGCCATATGTAGGATGTGCAAAATGATGTTTTCACCAGTTTAGAGGGTACCTTGTACAATTTACAGCATTAGTTCTCTGAGAATCTCTATTATATAAGCAGCATTTTTTTTTTTTTTATAAAATATTCCCAACTGAATAGAGATTTGAATCAAATGGGAAATCAAATCAAATTTGGACCTTTTTGAATCGGAATCGAATTGGGAAATCGGTGGCGATATGCAGCTCTTGCATTACCACTGCATGTGTGCAGTGGTAACTATCCTCCTACTGTATTTTCAGCACTTACAGAAATAAAATTATTTGTGCATGTAGTGGAGATCAAAGGCATGTCCTACTTACTTGATCGTAGTATTTGTTGATGTACTTGTACAGCTCATGCAAAGCCACAAGGCAGTTGACCTCCGCAGTATAATTCTGTTTTGTGAGGAGTAAAAATAGAGGTGAAAAAGCGTCAGGGGGCGGAGGCTGTTCAAAATTGCATTGGTTGCCATTCATATTTTATTTCAAACTCCACATCCAGCTTGTCAGACACACTCTCAGATGGTAACTTCCAGGACCTTAAAATGATTCACGTGTTCAACTTTGCCTGACACAAAAAAAAAAAAAAATACGGGTAACGTACACGAGAGAGTTCTGCCAGAGCCGAGTTCATCTCCTGGTCACTGGCGGAGATGGTCTGACGGATGTCTGCGTAGTACCTGGGGGGGGGGGGGGGGGGGGGGGGGGGGGGGGGGGGGGGGGGGGGGGAGAGAGAGAGACAGAGAGAGAGAGAGAGAGAGAGAGACACACAGAGAGAGAGACAGACAGACAGAGAGAGACAGAGAGAGAGTTATGTAAAGAAAAGAAGGAAAGAACCACATAGAATTACAATTCTAAAATCAACTTGATATTACTTTTACATAGTAAATGTTTTACTCCTTGAATTGAAATTGAATGGAATTTGATGCCCTTTAGTGTCTTCAATTGGATTTTACAGCGCCTTCCCCTAGAGTTAGGAACCGAAACTCATCCTTGTCAACCCAGTGTCTCAAGCACGCGTTTCAACTCGTATTTTGTTTGTATTAACCTCCATTTCCTCTATGAAGTAAACAACCCTGTCTGTCTGTCTGTCTGTCTGTCTGTCTGTGTTCACGTGGCGTGCTGTACTCACATCCCCCGTCTGTGTCACTTCGGCAGTAGAGGAGACCGGGGAAAATTGTAACATCTCAAACTGCACCAATCAGAACTAAGATGTGAAATGCCCCCAAAAAAATAATGAACCGATTATTATTGAATAATTTAATCTAAGCAACCAAATGTGCAGACACCTGGACGTGCAGCTCCCACAATGCAAACTGAAGAGCCGTATTCATCTTACAGTAGAGGATATCTCTATCGGGGGGCCAGCTCAGGTCAGTCAGACAGACGAAACATCACTTTGCACTCGCCGGGTACAAATAATACTGCTATTTGTTTGCTTTTAATGCATCAGGCTTGGAATTCATAATTTGTGTTCAGTCATGTCATATTAAACGGCAGTAGTGTGTTTGGAGCTACAGTTTTCTAATGCATTTGTGGCACAATATCTATTTTTGAATGTCACAAATTTAATTTCGATTTTTTTTGTTATTTTTTTTATCTTAAATCTGCAATAACTTATTAAAATAATTTATTAAAAACATTTTTTAACCTCTTGAACAGAGCTGTGCACACAACACTGACAGATGATCTTATAAAGTGAACACGTTCGACCAATGAAGTAACATGCTGATGAAAGTATTGTCATATTTGTATATTTGCAGTATTACCAACTGGACGTCTGTGGTGACATTCCCAGAAGAAACGCTGTATTAAGTTCCTGCCAATACAAATAAAACATGTACTGCTGCTGCAGCTTCACATTAAAAGCATCCAAATTGTGAAACACAAGTTGAGTGACGGGAGAGTCAGGAAACTACTTTCACTTCGCTGTAGACCTGTGCTATGTGAAGCACAAAATCAGATCACAGGTGCTCACAGAATGATGGAAAAAGGTCAATTATTGCCCGACATCTTTATTAAAACAACAATAGTGTGTTTCGATGCCCCCGGTATTCTGTGAGCTGTAGTATTAAACTGCAGGGTATCGCCACCAGGACTGAAATCTTAAGGACTGTTACTTTAAGTAACTCTTAAAGTGACGTCAATCAACGTTGTTTCATTTCATAAGGGAAATAGGATGATTCTATAGCAGGGGTCCCCAACCACCGGGCCGTGGACCAGTACCGGGCAGTGGATCATTTGATACCGTGGCTGCACAGAAAGAATAAAAAAATATAATTTTTTTTGGTGTTGGTAATATTTTTATGCATTATATTATATATATTACAATGTAATAATATATAATATATATATATATATATTATATATAATATGAATAAAGTGCATAATATAAAATAGAATAATTACATTTACATAATTACTTAATTATATGTTTTGCACTTTATTGTGTGTTTTGTTATCCCGCCGCCGGTACGTAGAAAGGTACATAATAAATTGGTACATATGAAGAAAAAGAGTATATGACACAGTTTTCTGCAGCGCTTTTTTTTTTTTTTTTTGTATAAATAAGACGAATAAAGCTTATAAAACGGGCATATTTGTTCCATAAAGATCTGCTGAA
Source organism: Bovichtus diacanthus (assembly GCA_943590825.1). NCBI lineage: Eukaryota > Metazoa > Chordata > Actinopteri > Perciformes > Bovichtidae > Bovichtus > Bovichtus diacanthus. Next base: position 6,615 of record CALSBV010011210.1, on the reverse strand, counting down.
GCAAAGCTTTAATACGTCACCAGTGTAATGTGCAGCAGACAGCAGTAAGTATAGCAGTCTGCTCTGAGGCCATACATGCATGGAAGCCTCGCGGGCCCAGTCTACCCTCTGTCTGCCACTGACAGATTGTCCGAGGCCTCTCGCTCGCTCGCTCGCTCGCCCGCCCGCCCGCCCTCCCTCCCTCCCTCCCTCCCTCCCTCCCTCCAGAATGTGTTTCTATGCCTGGGGTCAGTGGGACAACTGGCTGCCATATTCTTACCTCTCCACCATCTGCTTGTAGCGCGGGATGTCTCTGGCGTACAGCAACTTGTTGATGGGAGAGTCCTGTGCAAAGAAGACAAATGGAGAAAATTGAATATTGCATAAAAACAGGTCATTTATTTGATTTAACTTTGCTTCTTTTTAACCCGCCCAACTCGCATTCCTATCACTTCCCTTCACCATGCACGCATAGAGCTGAGCTGTGAATGTACTGTATGTAGTCATGTTACTGTACTACTGTACATCGCAGTAATATCCGTTCACCCCATTGTGCTTGCATAGTGTTTTTTTTGTATGTCTTTATTTAATAGCAGAGCCTCCGTGCTCCAGAATAACTCTGTTCTGTAGCAGTGGCCATGTAGTGATTAGCTCACCCGTCCCAGTTTGTGGTCAGCGATGGTGCAGGAATCCATAAAGGTCTGGGCGATGACTGACAGCACAGCATCCACATGGTCTGAGGTCTGCACGTCAAAGATGAACTGTGGGTTCTTCAGGATGTTGATCCAGAACCGCAGCGGCAAACTGTTCAGCAAGACAGGAAAGTCGACGTACGTGGAAACAGGGATCCTCTTATTTGCAACGCATTTTAAGACAGGCAGCTTAGTTATATGTAAGAGAACAAGAGACGCTTCTGTTAACCTTTTGTTCACTTTACAACCGTCAATATTCAGGGTTAGGTTCCTTAGAAATGTATCACTTCAATTTCAGAGAATATCCATGTTTTTTTCCTCATAAAAAATGACCTCTTGTAAATGTTTTTAAATACGATTCTTCTTGGAATATTACTCTCCCACGCCCGCTTTTTTTTCCTTCTTTTTTTTTTTTTAACCTACCAAGGCCCTAATAGGGCGTTGTGCAATGATGACGCAGGACTGACCTTGGACAAACTGTCCAAGAAATGACTTGTTACTTGTCAGTGAATATGACCTCATGTTTACAGTCGACACCAACAGAATCAACAAGGTCATCAGGAAGGCGGGTTCTGTACTGGGGGTGGAGCGGGATTCGTTGGTGGTGGTGTCAGAGAGGAGGATGCTGTGCAAGCTGCAGAGCATCCTGGACAATGACTCTCACCCTCTGCACCATGTGCTGCCCTCATACAGGAGCACCTTCAGCAACAGACTTACACCACCAAGATGCACCACATAGGATGCATATGTAGCTTACTCCCCTCTTCATACTTAGTTTGGTAATTCTTTTTTTTTTTAAAGTTTTTGTATGTTGTTATTTTGCCAAATACTGCACCTCAATATTGCACCTTACCCAATTTCAGCTCTTCTTATTTTTAAATGTTTCTACATACTGTATATATATTGTATGAAAACATTTTGCACTATTTGTACATTTCTGTAAATTTTTTGCATCTTATACTGTCTCCTACTGTGTATTGCAACTGTTGCACAACAATTTCCCTCGGGATAAATAAAGTTCTATCTTATCTTATGTTTACTTCTCTTGGTTTGATGCGAGTTAACACAAACTGAGAAGGGAAAAAATAAAAATAAATCTATCGGGATTTTTCTGACCAAATGAACCAAAGCAGAATAACACTTTGATAACAGGTCCGTGAGCTCTGGTGATATTTGCAGGAACCACTTCAGAGATATTTTGGATTTCGCAAGCAACAAAGAGTACAGGTGAAGCTCCGGCTTTTCAAATGTATCCTACCATCAGCTCAGAGTAAAAGCATTTAACCAGCTGTTTTAAAAAAAAAATATATATATATATATATATATATATATATATATATATATATATATATGTTCTGTGTGGGTAAGCTTTACTGACACAGGAGATTCTTAACCCTCTGAGCGATATTCCCCCCTGAAGTGTGTTTATAGAGTTTCCCATACGACCAGCTCTAACCCCGCCTCTAACATCCCTTCAGTAAGCTGCTGCCGGCAGGTTACCTGTTGGTTTTCCAGATGTGGATGGTCTCCGGGTCCGTGATGTTGTGGTGCAGAGCCTGCTCATCCAACAGGTCGAAGAAGTATTTAACAGCCAGAGGTACAGGACGACTGGTGCTGAGGATGGCGGTGAATAAATCATCCACAAACTTCTGCAGTGTGCCCTGAGATGTAGCAGATGAAGGGAAACAGATAAATAAAGCATACGCGAATCCGCTTTTCTATAATTGCGATTATGTGATTGGGATTCAAGCACTTTGCTTATAGTACGAAGCTTCAGACATGACGTTGAAATTTTAAAATCAGCGTTTGAAAGCTGCGCAGTTGTTTTTTTCTTTGTTATTTGTGCACAGCTGCAGATAAAGATTACAGGCTACAAATAATATTATTAGTATTATACTTCTGTTTGTAGAATGAAATTCCAGTGGTGGCAGTCCAGAGTGCTGTTAAATCCAAAAAGTCAAAATCTATTGAAATAAATATAGATATGTGATCCTTTCCAAAAATTCCCAGCATGTTTTTATCAAACGCAATGCTCCGCTTCAGCCTATATTTGTTGGTGTGTAGCCTTTCAAATACAACATGTTCACTGGTTGCTGCACACACTGACAAGTTATATTGATTAAAGAAATGTCATTTAATTAAAAAATAAAAGATTAAATCATTTAATCTGATGAATCCTTTGAAAAACATATATTTATTTTTTTTAAGATTTTGTTGGAAAAAAAAAAAAATGTTCTTGGGCCTTAATAAAAAGCTTTAAATAAAAAAAAGCCCTACATTATTGTTGTTGTTATTGTATCTATTTTATTTATTTATTTTGCTGGGACTATGTCTGGTCTCTGGCAGTACTTAGCTCCTCTGCTGGTCTGAAAAATCTCATTCTGACCCATAAAAACAACAGCGGCATAATGTAAAACGACTGGCGTATCTGGGGTTAAAATTCTGAAAACGTATGAATATTTCGTAATGATGATCAGGACCGACCGGTTAAAAGAATGAACTCAGTGAAATTGGACAATAATATACATATGTACATGATATTGTTATGGGGACATCAGAGCATTTATTTATTTATTTTTTAAAGTGAGGCACAAGAGGTACAGTAAGAATGCAAAACCTTTTCACATATGACTGAGTGAGCACCACCCTTTAGATTGAAGTGTGTTTTACCTTCATGGAGAGCAGGCGTGTGAGGTAGATCTCGGGGATAGCCTTGGCCCTCTCGCCGCCGCGCTCCCTCACACTCCCTCTCCTGTGCTTGGGCAGCTCCGACTCATCGCTGGCCTTCACCAGATGCCAAAGCCTCACTCCTCCCTCCTCCATATCATCCAGCATGGGGGTCTCTGGCAGGAAGGGGGAAGGGGGGGGCAACATCAGAATGAGTAGTTTTGTGTTGGCTTGGTTCAGTATGAAAATAGCAAGTAGGGAATTGTTCAAATCTCTGAATTGAGGGCGAGGACCAAGGCGGATGTTTTTGGCCGCCAACATACATCATCAGTGTTAAAATTATATGTTGTATAGACAGTCAAACAGCGACCCCTGCTGGTCATTACCTCTCTGTTCAGTGCATTCTCCTACACAGTAGTGACACACTCCACCCCAAAAAAATGGTTTTGTTTTTCTTATGTAGCATTTCGTTGCGCAACAGTGTGTTGTATAATGACGATATGAGGAAGTCTAAAGAGAATTTGCTTTTTTTTGGGAATTCAATTACTTTACATTTAAGCTCTGACCCTCGCAAATTTGAATGTGCAGTTGTCCATTTTAAGTATGTTTTAGATTTCTAAGAGTAAGTAATAAAGTTACTTGTTATTCAAATTTAACTGTTGTGAAACGTTTATGGGTGAATACACACGCACACACACAAAACACAAGACGAATGTTACGTTGGCCTGAAGTCTAACAATTAGAAAAGTATTGGAAAACAACCTGAAAAAGCTCTGTATGTGTGTGTGTGTGTGTGTGTGTGTGTGTGTGTGTGTGTGTACAATCCACGAAACAAGTGCACAAGACTCACTTTCTCCAGGCATGTAATCATGGCTGTCGTGGAGGTGATTCTTGGTGTTTCTGCGGACGAGGGCGACCGTTGCTCCATCAGGAACCTGCGTTCATCACAACCGTCACACTTCTTGCCTTGAATGAACAACCTGCATGGTTTGATATGTGCATGCATGTTCATGTCTGCGTGACCTACCTTGTAGTGTTGCAGCGTATTAAGGCGCTTCCACAAGCCTTGTACTACTGATGTCAGGTCCTCATCTGATAGAATTAGGTGACCTGCAACACCTGCACGCCACTCTGGAGGGGAACAGAAACGTTTCTGCGTAGTAGCTCATTCAACGACGCTACTAAATAGACATACATGACACGTGTTGCTCCGAAAACAGGAGGTTTTCATCACTTTTGGTGAGCCGGGTGCACATGGTAAGGCCTGGTAACTCTTTGATCAAAAGATTGAATTTATTTGTGTTTGAATACCTTAATCCAGCTTCATAGTATCGACAAATGGATTGTCTACAGTTCTAATGTGGGATTTGTGAAGAATAAATGTTTGCAATAGAAATGTTCTATGGCTGAATATTCACAGTCACAAATGGAAATGAATGGAAGTCAATAGGGGACGTTATTAAGATGATAATATAAACTTTAAAATAAAAATGTAATTCCTAAATAGCATTATCCTTTTCAACATATGTATGAGCTATTAGAGAAATAATTACTATTACCAATTTGCATTTTCACATACTCGTACGGGCGTTGTATGACCAAAATGGAAAAGCTGTTTGACTTTAAAATTTTTTATTTGTAATAAAAAATTCAAAAGGTAGTCTCCACTGTACTGTGGACAATATTCAAATGATAAATCAAATCTGACAATAAGAATGCAATATAAACAATGTAGCCTCATTTTCCATTTGTGCAAGCATTATTTAAGTAAAAGTTCAAATAAAATACAATTTTTTTACTATTTGAAAATGAAAATGCCATTTGATTTTACATTTTTTTAAAAATGTTTTAATCTTAACCTGCTTGTACGTTGGACAACATTCAAATACAAATCAGCGAAACAGCATTTATTGCATTTACATTTACTGTCACCACCTTCTCTTGGTGTCAAAATGAACATGCAATCCGTCATCAAGGGCCTTAAGTTACGATGTCAACCATTCTCTGTAGGCGTGACACCACAGGCTACCTTCTAGAACCCGACTTTAGCGGATCGGTAGGTGATCGAGGAAGTGACATCACAACATTTCCCAAGTTTACGTCCCCATTGTAAGTCCCCTATGGGCTTCCATAGGACTAGCCCACTAGTTGTAGTGATCATCATCTGACCAACATCTTATCCCTTCAGTCAGACACTGAAGAGAAGCGTGGTTTTGTAAAAATAAACTGGACTTACCGAGGTGTAATGAGTCAATGTGTGGCCTCAGGGAAAAGGAGGTGCCCTTCCAGGTTTGTTCCAGGAGTTTCTCCTTCACTTGGGTGATGGTGTCACAGTCCAGGACTTTGGCAGGGACCGTCTGGGTAGTAGTGCCTCCGGTGGTGGCTGCGGCTGGCATCACAACATTCAGGGTCTGGACAGATGAAGAGAAGGGCTGACTATTGTCGCAACATTTCAGTTTGTGGGGAAGGGTTTGTGAGAGATCTAGTGTGCGCAGTTTGAGCTCAACTTTTCATCTTGATTTCATTCAAATTTTAATTCAGAGAAAGAAAAAAAAACAAAAAACACTTGATTTATTACAAGTTTAATACAACGTAGAGTATGTTCTTAAAAAATTACATTATCTAGCATGAGCTTAGTGATATATTTTACATTTCCAAGATTTTTTTTTTAGGTGGCATTAATAGTACTAACATAAACGTGCCCACTACGCAAACTTAATGCCATGAAGAATAAAGAAAAAAAGAAAGACATTTTTTGTTGTTGTAATATACACAATGGATTTCCTTGATTTGTCATGACTCTGACATTGTTAACATATTAACCCTGCCCGTGTTAATGGATTGTATCGAAGTGTGATCTGACCAGCGTGCGGTACTCCACGTCCTCTCGCAGCAGCCTGTTGTCGTTCAGTGTGTACTTGGCTTTTCCCGTCACAGCGTCCACAGGTCCCTTGTCCACCTGGTGCTTTATGGCTCTGAACAGCATGTAGAACGACTCCCCCGCCGATTCCTGGCCAAGCATAAAGACGGAAGGTCAACAACGTCCTGACATTACAGAATTTCATTTCAGAGTCATTCAGTAAGTGTCCTGAACAAAGTGCTCTACTTTATTGCTGAGCAGCAGGGTTGGCCACCTGGCCTCATGATGAACAGAAATTATATACATATACATATACATATATATACATATACATATATATACATATATGTATATGTGTATATATATATACATATATATACACATATACATATATATACATATATGTATATGTGTATA
>CALSBV010011207.1:201417-217529 GCA_943590825.1 Bovichtus diacanthus | reverse complement strand
ATATACACACATATATATATATATATATACACAAATATATATATATAAATATACACACATATACACATATATATATAATATATATATATATATACACACATATATATATATATATATATACACACATATACACATATATATATATATATATACATATACACATATATATATATATATACATATACACATATATATATATATATATATATATATATACATACACATACATATATATATACACATATATATATATATATGTTCATGATATCTTTCATCGGCATTCTCTATAAGGCTGAGCTAAATGCTAACACCTGCATGCTATCATAGATGTACAATAAACGCAAGAGAGCATGGATAGCATGTTCTTCTGATTGGTCCGTGTGTTGTTGGATGCTGTGTTGGTGCGTCTTCTTGGTTAAGTAGAGTAGTAAGATATCTTGGTCTAAATATTGTTTTTACAATAGTGCAAGAATGTCAGCTGAACATTTGGAAACAGACCTGGGCCAGGTGTCAGTGGCTTCATCTCCTATCTCAGAATCAAAAGGTACGTCGTTTTTTTAGAATTAATACAGTTTGACAGTACATTTTTATCTAAAAACTGTAGCTGTAAACCATGGAAAATGTGACACATTTAGCATGTTTTTTTTGTTAAGTGTTCTCTCCTTTGACATATGTTTAAAGTGTTACCCAGTTTGTATTCAAAATGGAAACATTTGCTTTTGCAGTATAGTCCAAACATAGTCCCTGAAAGAAATGCCCAGGTGTTTTTAATTAAATTATTTTCTATGGATAACATGTAACTCACGAAAAAGACCCTATATATATATATATATATATATTTGGACCAACATATAAAATAACTTGAACAAACTCATCAGTGCTTGTCCCGTCATTTATACGTATAACTTCAAACTTTCAACAACAACCAACCAACATGACATCGTTTTTATGCATTTATTTGTGTGACTACTAGTGTACCTGATGGTGATTCAGTGGTGCCCAGCCCAAGCCCTCTAAAACAAGGGAAAACTCCGCATGACTTCAGAACAAACCAATGGACATTGGAAGAAACCTGCAAAGGCAATTCAGAGAGAGATCCCCCCCTCCTTGGACAGCTGTGTGTGTGTGTGTGTGTGTGTGTGTGTGTGTGTGTGTGTGTGTGTGTGTGTGTGTGTGTGTGTGTGTGTGTGTGTGTGTGCGCATTTTCTTTTGCTCAGCAGTGACTTCATGGTGCTCTCCGTCTTTGGCCACTCCTGCTCCATCTCCTACAGAGTCTGCTGGACGCTTTCTGTGGCCAGAAGGAGGGTTGACTTGTCCTCCTGCCACTTGATGTGATTGCTCTCAAACTGCTGCTCAGCCTCCGTTTTTGCTCTTTAATCTGAGAGATATAGGAGGCTCTTGTTTTCTGGGCCTCCTCCAGCAGGGAAATGGTCTTCTTCTGCCATAGGAGATGCTCACCTTCTAGCTGATCTTCAACCTTTTTCTGTAAAGCAGCCACGAGTTTCTTGTTATCTCGGTCCTGCATCTCCAGCTGGGCAAGATGGGTGCCCTGAGATTTCTCCAGCTGTGCTGTGAGGGAAGACTTCTCCTGCCACTGGAGATGTACAATCTTCAGCTGCTACCCAGCCTCCGTCAGAGCAGCCATGAGCTAACTTATCTTTCCCTTCATCCAGTTGAGCCAGGCAGATTAATCTGTCTCCCGCTGGGGGGTGGTTCTCTCCTGCTGATAACAGAGGCACTCAGTCTCCAGGAGATCTTCTGCCTTTTTCAGGACTGCTTCGATGTTCCTGGTCTCCGCTCTCTGGTTCTCTAGGTGGGATTTGTAAGAAGCCTGGAATCTTTCCAGTGTCTTTTTAGCTTCCTCAATTTAACTCCTTGAGCCTTCTCAATTTCCAGATGGCTCTCCAACTCCAAGTTGGTTTTAGCCATTGCAAGTAACTGGATTCTATCCAGCTCCTCCCAGAGGTTGTTCCTCTCCAGGCACTCAGTCTACAGGAGATATTTTGCCTTTTTAAGGGCTGCTCACTGGTTCTCTAGCTGGGTGCTTTCAGAAGCCTGGGATCTTTTCAGTGTCTTCTTAGCTTCCTGAGTTTGAGCCCTCTTGATTTCAAGATACAGTAGCTCTCCAACTCCAACTAGCCACTGCAAGCAAATGCCTTTCAGCACAGAGCTCACTTTAAAGGGCTCTCTTTTTCTCCCTTCATCTGCTCCAGTTTAACTTGCAGGTCCTTGTTAGTGGAGGTCAGCTGCTCAAGATCTTTCTGAGCTTTCAGCAGCATGGTGCAGATCATACCCAGCTGGGACTTCAGATAGTTAGTATCGCTGACACGTTTAGTTTTAGAATCATGCAGCTGGACGTTCAACCTAACCTATCTTGTGGAGCATGAAAGGCTCGTGGCGACTTGAAAGACAAACATCAGCAGCCGAAACCCTGAAACGCTTACCTCAGACAGGAAATTAATTCCAGGATTACTCCGAAAACAAAAACATGCTGAATAAATGAGTGCCTTAAGGAAAAACTGATACACCCCAGCTAGACACTCACCTGTCTAAACTGAGGAAGCAGTGTACACTTAATGAAGACTTTAGACAATGATAGACATCCAGACACCAATACTCACCGCGTCAGCTCGCTTAGACAAATCAGTTACTCAATCTTCCTTTTCGAAATCTTGTGTGAGCCCCCATTTGTTATGTTCCGATACCCAAGGGGATGAGGGGAGTAACAATAAAATAACCCAGGGAAAAATAATCAAGATGAACTGAAGTGTATAACCAAAAACAGTGATTTATTAACATATTAACGCTTACTAAACGATTTCAAAAGACCAACTGAAAGCAAGTTTCTGTAAAAGAAAGAATGTGGCCCTGGTTTAATAAACTCAAGGTTAACTCAAACACTACAAGCTAACAGACACACACCCTCCAAAAAGTGAGCAAAGGTACCGATCCAGACCACCATGTCTTGTCCGGAGACAAACCAACATGCAGCTCACAAACTGCCAACTGGCACTGTCTGTTTACTCTCCTGGTCTTTTCAAACACCAAGTCCTAATGAGTGATTGAGCACACCAGAGCTCGATCACTCATTGCAAGTGTCAGGAGGGAGGCAGGAGAGGAAAACAGGGAAAACACAAATTACACACAACCCATGACACACCCCTATTTCAATATCTGTCAGGAATTTAAACTCCTCTAGCCTGAGCCCTGCAGTTACATATGTTTTAACACCTCCAGCATAGCCGATCATAACTTTACATTCTATTTACATCCTATTTTATTGATTCAGTTTTAACTTGTTAAAGTTGTTTCTTTAACATCTTACTCTCATGCCTCTACACTGTGTGTATTTCGCTACAGAATCCAGATTATTTAACTGAATCTGATTTTATAATCATTTTGTCCACCAGCTGTTTTTGCCTTCAGAGCTGCCACTGACACAATGTTACGCTGTTCTCTGCACAACTCTCTCAAATGCTACCCTTGTACATTAATCATGTCCCATACTAACTTTGGGTCATGCACTAAACCACTCTGGTACCCAAATACCTGAAAGCAAACCTTTATTGTCCCTCTACTAAAAGAGCAGTACTTTGTATGAATGAGGAGGTTTGATGAAAAGAGCAAAAATGACTCATCAGCCTTCTTATAAAGGCAGTGGGTTGGAGATAGAGAAAACGTATCTGTTTATGGAAATAAATGACCAACTAATACCTTAGTCATTACCATTATTTACGTTGTTTCCCTTTCTTCTTGTTCAAAGAGCACATTGAGATATTACGATAGAGAAAGAAGAAGACAGATGTGGATGCATGGACATGGTAGACAGGGCCACAATTTCACATTCAGATATTTGTGCTGTGTGTTGGCTGGTAACCATATTCAGCAGGTCAGAGTGACAGTGGGATAATCCTAGCTGACAGGGCAGCAGAGCAATGTTGAACCCCCATGCCAACCTGTTATGCAACACAGGGCAGCTCAGCACCAGCAGCTACTTCAAAGTGACATGATTATACAACGTCTGACACTTTGCACTTCTCTCTCTTTCTTAAGTGTGTGTGAGAGAAAGAGACTTCTTCTTCTTCTTCAAAAAAAAATCTAATTAGAATCTGTTTTGACATTATCGTCTGATGTACTTCACCAAATATGTTTGTATTTTATTCAGGAACAGTGTCTAGGCGGTGAACCCAAGTGGTGATGATATTAGCTGATTCTAATCTGAGCTTCAAACGCTGTGCTGTGCTTTCAACATGGACTATCAGAGGCACAACTTCAAGTTGTTCAAAGGAGAAAACTTTCCTTATCAAAATGTTCTCTGCTAAAATTAACTGCAAAAACATGAGTCAAGTATTTTTTAGGCTCTGCTGCAAACATGGATTTGTGGATTCTTTGTATTGTAGTAGTTCATTTTTGGCCTGTTGAGTCAGATTACCAGTGTTGGGGACTAAGGATGGCAATATCACTCGATTTTCATTAAAGGTGCTATGGATGTTAATGATCCCCACAGGATGAATTCTAATGTTTACAATGTCCTTGACCTTTCTTTAGTGTCACCATCGGGCCAAAGCATGTAATCATATGGAAAATTCACAATATTGGGCAGATTGGCACACAATTTTTGTGATTTGAATATAACAGTTTGATGATGGATTTTCTGTTATATTTCAGCTTTAATTCACACACAATCTTGAGGAATGTATGTGACTTCATTTGTCCGCTTCAGGGCAGCAGGAACAAGTTCTAAACACATAACAGACATATCAACACCTTTTAAGTGTAAACATTGAACTTGATAAATGTCAGTCCAATATTCTATCTCTTTTAGCTGTTTCTGTTCACTACAAACTCCTGATGTACATAGGCTCTCTGTCTCTTAGCTGCTAAATGCTCCACTATGTTCACCAGCTAGTCTCTAACTGTCTCTTAGCTGCTAAATGCTCAACTTTGTTTGCTAGCTAGACTCTAACTGTCTCTTTAGCTGGTGAACATAGTGGAGCATTAAGCAAGTAGTCTATAACTGTGTCTGTCTCCAGGTAGTGTAAAGTGTCTTTTCACAGCGTTTAAAAAATAAAATTAAATCTGCCTGCTTCAGAAATTAAATGTTAATGTCAATGTTGTCTATGACATCTTAAAGTTTAAAGATAGAAATTACATTAATTTTGTCAGAAAAGAAAGACAAGCCCACTTATCAAAGCTCATTCTGGAAAACAAATACAACCACAAAGTGCCCTTCTCCACGACACTCTTATGAACCCATCTCCGTGCTTTCAGTTTCAGAAATTTGCATAATTTTTTATAACAAAATTGACATAATTGGATCCAGTATTAGAAATACAGACTCATCAACAGTTTGGGACATACAGCTGGTTGAGTCTCCACCTATGATATCCCGTAGAATGACCAATGATGACAATAGTAACTATAAACAAAATTATTAAGTCATCCACATGTGCACTGACCATGTTCCTACCAAACTATTTAAACTCAGCTTCCAGATATAGGATGTATGTAACTTATGAAGAGTCCAAACGGTCTGTATCTGAACTGACAGAAACGGTTTAGACAGTTTCTATTCTCCCTGCATCCAAATCAGCATGTTGAAATACAAAATTCTGAATTACAAAATCAGTTCTCGTAACGCCCCAATGGCACATTATGTGGAAATGAGTTGCCATGGTTTATCTATCCACCAGGTGGAGCAGTGATGGAAGCTGACGCAGTTTACTGCAGCTGAAATAAACCGTTTTTATCATATTTCCTGTGAGGAAATGTGCTTCCAACACAGAGCATACTTTTAATGATTATTATCAATACATGATCATGTAATGACCAGGTCATGACAATTTTATGCTGAAGCTTTTTTTGTAAAACACAGATAAAGATTGTTGTTTTTATGCAATACGAGACGGTTGAAGGAAACACGCCTCTACTTCCTGTCTAATAATATCTGTTATTGTGCAGGTGATTTCAGTGGTCCAGTAACAGGCCGGGACAAACTAACAATGCTTTTTAAACAAAGAAATAAATAATTTAATGTATCATACGTTTTTTCGAATTGACAACAATAAGAAATGTGTCATAGACTGCGTTGGACACAGTTTATAAAGATTCACATAACTCAACAACTCACGAAACAATGTGCTTTTTGTAAACATCCCAGCCCGTGTGCACATAGCATGCAGTAATAATCAGTAACCAGGATTCTAATATTTATCATGTACATACAGATATGAATAACCCGATTTCTCTGTGCACCGTTTAACATCATATCCTGAAAATGGTCAAAACCGGGATAAGCCTCCTAACGATATTCTCCCTTCCTCCTTGTGGATGTGTGGTTTGTGTTGCTGAAGTATAAAGCACATTGTGTTGCATTCTGTCAATGAAAGGTGCTCTATGAATAAAGTTCATTTGTTCATAACCGGGAGACTCCATATAAACACATGATCCAAACAACATGCACATTATGTGATAGCGGTGTCAATAACCAAAGCAATGATAGAATCTCAAAACGCATTTTAATAACAAACTTAAAATATTGCTGAAGTCTGAAATCATCTCATATGTAATGTGAGTGAGGTTCTCATACAGAGTAAAGATCACATTTACTGATTATTATAGGCTATATCATGATCATATCTAGATGATCAGGTAATAACATCAGAATTTGTATTTTTTTTATATACAGTGTAAGCTATGTGAGACGGCTGAAGGAGACACGGCTCTAGTGACTCATTTATATTTATATTCTGTCCATGAAGCTGTAAGAATGCGTTATTTGACAGAACTGCATGAAAATAAAATAAATATGGGTTGGAAATAACTGTGTATAGCAGAAATGTATCTCCAGTGGTAGACCTACAGCTACAGGGCGAACAAACTGATACAATGTTTTTACACAAAGAAAGAAATCACTTAATGTGTCATAAATTTGCCGAATTTACATGAAGGCACGAATAATTACGAATGTGTCGTAGACAGCGTGATTTAAACTTTATAAAGTTTCCCCTAACTCAGCTACTCACAAACAACGTGATTTATGAGTATTATCCAATTGTGGTTACTATTTACTGTATTACATTTGACGTGTTTACTGTCAATAAAATTATATTGTATTTTTCATAAATGTCGTGTAATTATGAAATCAGTTCAAACAGACAGTGTGGAACATATTTTGGCTTGCAAAGTAAACTGGTACAGCAATTAAAAGTACAGTAAGTTTACTTAGACAGTTTATTAAAACCCACAAAACAGTGCTGAGAAGATGTAAAATAATGTCTCATAGCAAAACAGCGATCTCACTCTCGCTCTTAATGGACCATCGGCCATCTATATCCACAGGTCTGTTCAAAGTAAGCCCTGCATTCAAAATCTTACTAAAGTAAAAGTGCAAAAGTATAAGCATCAACATATAAATACCTAAAGTAAACATTTTCATTAAGGAGAATCTCAGAATAATATGTATATTATTGAATTATAATTATGTATTCATTCATGTGTTCATCCCTTTAATGTAGCTCATTTTAATTGCCTTGTATACTGCTGGGTGGCTTAATATATGATAATATATTATATATTGGTACAAAATATAAATAAATTAAGTCCATGGCACTGTGTCAGGGGGTCCACAAAATGAATTGCTATAAAGTTGTGCTGTGTCATTATGAAGTGCATATCTGCAGATAGGGAACATTTGCACCAATAAAAGAAGAATATTGTGTGCATAACTTCCACCCATGTTAGCTTTGGACCAATAAAAAGTCTGATATGATTGTGACACGCAGCAATAAGTTCTTTATTTTAAAGTTGAATTACTTCGTGATAGTCAGCTTTAGACTTCTAAGTTTAAATGTCTGGATTTATTAAGACTCTGTCAGTCATTCTACTGTTCATTTTCTGAAAGCTGGGACGGGATCAATAACTTCATTTTCTGAAAGCTGGGAAGGGATCAATAACTTGAAAAGTATAAAGTCTGTCAAGTTGAATCCAAATGCAATATGAATAAAATGACCCTCTGCAGTATATAAGTGGCATTGACATAATTCAAATTTAAATGTTTTTTTTTCTGTTTACCACATGAAACAGGTCTGAAGTATTTAGGTTGAAAAGTTTGAGAATACAAATATTTCCAATGGCATCCAAGAGTACAAATGGTAGTGAAGCTTCATCTGTGTCATGATGAGTACAGTATTCGAGTAAATGTGCGTTGTTACATTCCACCACTGAAAATCAGGGTTTATGCTGTTAAAAATGTGATTAATAACTTTTGATAACTGAGGGGCAGCAAACATTATTGAAGTTCCAGCATACTACTGTATCTCTGGGAAAAATAATGTGTAAACCATGGCCTAAACAAAGACACATGGCTCTTCAGTGTACTTTAGCTGGTTTATGTGTTTTTGTGAAGGAAGCTCCATCTCATGGTGAAACCCTGCGATTGAATGAACGGGCGTGTTTACAGTTGTATTAAAACACTCCCTGTCAGCAAACGGGCGGTTGGGTGGGTGGGGGTAGTCGTCGGGGAAGTCTACGTGGCTCTCTCTGTAGAATAATATGTCTTACTAGCTCTACCAGCAAGACAAAAGCAATACTTCTCAGTGTGGCCGTGTAAATGGATCATTAACTAAGACCCGATAGCCTTATGCTCAGTCTTTTTTGCCTCATTAAGCTGCACTGAGCTATCATGCTATGAAAAGCATTTTTAAGAGCCTTTTGCAGGGTCAGCTGAGGACATTAAAACGTCAGCAACAGACACTTAATTGACTTAATTAGCTAACTAGCTACTGCTGATAAAAATCTGTTGTCAATTCAGCTGGCACAATTAAACTCAAACAGATAACACTGAAGCAAATCAGAGCAACTAGATAGCAAGCTAATGTCCACACTGAAAGTTATTTTTTCCGCTTGAGCCAGGCATATAGGAACACTTTACATACAGTGTGTATAAAGTGAGATTTAGCCAAATATCCATCCATCAGCAGCAAAATGGTTACAATTAATAGTTAATTAACTTTGAAAGCATAATGAGTAGGAACATGTTTAATTTGTAGTGAGACTACAGAGCAGCAGATACACAATGTTTGAGAAGAAGAGTAATAAAAAGCAAGGCAACAAAGACAACTATGATATATGATCTGCAGTGTGTGTGTGTGTGTGTGTGTGTATTTGTGTGTGTACCTTTAACTTTTTGGTAAAAGATAGAGAGCTTCATCCTTCATCACGTGTCACAGGTCAGAAGAAACTGAGCAAGTGTGTGTGATTGCCGCTGAAGAACATCCCACTAATAATTTAAGCAATGGAAAAACGATGACTGTACGAGCAACCTGCCGTGCCGCTCTCTGAGAGCTCACTCTGATAAAGATGTGTAATTGGTAGATCTTCCACCTGCTGAGCTATTTCTTATTTTATCTTTGATATGTATGGAGGCTCAGTTTGCAAGTGTTATTATTTTTTCCTTATGTGGTTCTTCTGCATGCTTTCCTCCAGTTAACAAGCGGTCAGAGATGGATACAACTACCTGCAGCTGTGCAGATGTTTGCTCCTTAAATGACAGCTGTGAACCCCAATGTGCTCAGTTAAAATACTGAGCACACAGCGCTGAGAGAGATCTGCTGAGCCTCCAATATATAAAAACAATGCTCATCATCCGTTAATGATCTGAAAGCAGCAGCACTGAGCATCACTGTGTGTTAGTCTCAATTCTGTACAGACCTTTCTGCAATGGATGAACAACAATTAAAATCTATCTATCTATGCTTCACTAATGCAATGCAGGCCTGTGCACTGTAAGTTGTATAATTCATGTAAAAATAGATCCATTTTAAATAAATGTTGGATGAAAAATGTGTTCAGGACAGCCAAGTAAAAGTCTGATGATCATTAACCATATAGAGGTATTAATAAACAGGCTGTGTTCCGTATCACATCCTGAACATGGTTCAAACCAGGATCACATAGAATAGGGACTAATGTTCATATAAAGGTGTTGATTTACAGGTGGTGCTGATAACCTGACATAACTCAAGATTAGTGAAGCTGAATTAAGTTACATTTCAAATAATAAAGGATTCAACTATTATAATTGTTATACAATATTGCAATGAACAGATCAATCCCCTCAGGAGCACCAGTGGACGTATCACCTACTGTAGAGCACCAACACAGCCCTGCTCACAGCCAACATAAGATGCACCATTACAACTGATAGAAAATGCAGCTTTGACCTAGATCCAGGATACAAGATCCGGGTAATTTTATCACGACGCAGTCGAGCCATTTTGGCCATTTTCTTCATTTGCTACTGAGCAACTTTCATAGGAATGAAGGGCAGCCCGCCTCCAACTCTGTATCCAGGTCTCTTTATACATCCATGTGTGTACATCCATGTGTGTATTTTCAGTTTAGCTCATGGATGTATAATAAGATACATCCGTGGTTTAGCTTCAATAGAGCTCAACTTCGTGTCAGAAAGAAATTTCTGAGTGCAAATTTTATTACATTTTCATGAAATGATTACATTATCGGACATTAAGGAGGGCTGTACCTAAATCAGATTTATTAATTGTTTTTACTGAATCAGATTTGGCTGTTTAAACATTTTTCTTTTTTTTTTCAACTACACAACCTGGTAATTAGAACATCCATTGATGAGGATTTCAACCACATTTACATAGTCAAGTGCGGTCAGTTTGATAATGAACCAAAAAAATGCTAAACTTCTCAGTTTCTTATGGGAGGATCCTCTCCCTTGGCGAGTACATTTCCTAAGCTCTAGGTCGGCTTGAAAGGGCCAGTCTCTGTCATTCTTGTGTTGATTTCACAATTTCACCATAGACATGCAATAGCTATGGCAAATTAAAAGAGATGTTAAAACAGAGAACAGGCCCTAAAAATCTTGGAGCGACTTCCTTCTCTGGGCCTTTACCCAAAAAACCTTCTCTTATTGTCCTGATTTTCATCTGACAGAGCCTCAGCGATGCTGATATGCTCAGCTTGGGATGCATGTGTCTTAGAGATGGGAGGAGTTGAGGTAGAGATAAAAGGAAAATCACTGTTCTGATCATTCAGAGCAGATGCTTGCAGCTACTGTTGGCTTTAACAATTCAGTGGGGGTGGTCAGCTAAACACAGACTGTTAGAGCACGCACGCACGCAGGCACGCAGGCACGCAGGCATGCACGCGCACACACGCACACACGCACACACGCACACGCACACTCACACTCACACTCACACTCACACTCACACTGAGTCCTCTAGGGACTGTTGCCAATATGCTCCAGTGTTGGAGGATTGGAGATAATAGTGATAATGAGCTGAATCCATCATTCATCCTTTTACACAATGAGAAGAATATAGAATATGACAAGTCTTAGGGTGCTTTCACAATTAACCTATTTGATTCGTTTAGAACAAACTCTGGCCCGTTTGCCCGGTTTGTTTGGCAAAGTGTGAAAGCTGTCAATCAAGCTCCGTTCCGCTTTGAACTGTGCAGTTCAGTTCTGGTGTGGAAGCAAACGAACCAACCATGGGATTTTATGATAGAAAATTTGTGATTATGATTTCTAAGCTACTAATAAAGACTTCTGCTGTTTAAATCTGTTGAGGAAGTGATTTTATACTAATCTGTAAAAGGCCATAAATATAATCTATTCATGCATATCATTTTTCAACCATCATAACACGTATGAACGTCAGTGCGGGTCTTTTCCCTCATTAATGGGTCAAAAGCTGATAAAACTGCTGTGCTTGTGTACTTTGTCAGTTCATTAAAAAAGTATGTGACAGCAACCCCACAGTAATAAGCCTGAATCATTACTTTCTCTACCTGTTAGTCATTATTCATAACATGTCTAATAATACTAATAATGCTTATAATCAGTTAATTTCTTCATACATATACACATCAGAAGATGCCAGTCAATCAGTTATCTGATTTGACCCCCACGTGGGTCCTGATGATGCTACCTGTCAGTCTGAATAGCTTCACATTTACTCCTTTTGTTTCGTTTGTAAAAAAAAAAAAAAAAAAAGGGTGAAGATGAACTGGACCAAAACTAGAATGAACACAGTAAATGTCTGCCTTTGCCACCCGGGAGCTGCTGACAGACGAATGAGATTGGATGATCCAAAATAGTTTTCATGTCAGCTCCATGGGAAGGAATCAACAGTGTTTGATGCATTGATTCATTGATTTTGTTTCTCGCCCACCTTAGCGAGAGTGAAACACACAAGTTCACAGACAGGGCACCTTCTTCAATCAATATAGATAGGGTTAATAAGTTGAAAACCCATATACAACGGGATATTTGTGTGAGGTAAACAGTGTCTTTCCCGATTACGCTTCACTTAAAGCGACAAAAATAGACCTGAAGCGTCAAAAAACGCAACTCACTGTCAGTGTGGATTTATACATTTGAGGAAATGGAAGCGTATCTGTTTTGTGAGACATGCGAGTGAAATGTAAAAACAGTGTGGATTGGCCGTGAGACTAACCTGGGTCAGCAGTCTGACAAACACTAACTGAAATATTGGGTCCATCCTCTTGGCTCAGAACTGGCTACCTGCCATGTGTGCCTTGGGCATATTTCTAGTGGGGCTATGCAATATTGTTCACATCAATATCATAATATTATTAGGATTATCATCTGATATCAATCTCAATGTGCAACTTACCTCTTACCATTAGCATATATTACATCACACCAAACTCTTAACAACTTCACAAAGTCATCAATTTGTGCATGAGAATTTAAAATGATAACACAGCACTGTAATACTGAAGTATGAGGCTGACACTTTGTAGGTTGAGGGCAACCTCTCCAGTAAATGAAAACTTGCTAAAACTTAAGTGTGACATGTTATTTTATGAGGAACTCAGGATTAAAACATAATTACTTAACAACAAAGATGTAACAAGACTGTCTGAGAGCTTCTGCTGTAACATGTAGGTATTTTACAGCCTGATAGCTCATTGTTATTCTAACTCACACCATTAAAATGTTATGGCCAGTAATCAAAGTCCCTGTGGGGAAATGAATGTGAAATGTATGCACTCTGTACATCATTATTCCAGCTAGGATTTAGAGTCCAGCTGCCTGAGGTTTTAATGCCCACTCATATCTTTTCTGCTAGAATAAGTGTCAGTGACCCCTTTTTACTAATTAGGATTACATAATTACACAAGACCTTCCACATCTCCAGTCAGGGTCCCATTCTCCCTCTTTAAGAGGCTCAACTTTGTAAATTAATTTGTATTCAGTGCTGCTCTCCTCTATCTGTCGCAGGCCCTGATCAATTGGGCGGCTGCGTGTTGTGAAGAGGATCAATAGATGGATTTCATGTTTGTATTTATAGTAATCAAGACATGGATCAGGCATAACTGTAATGCACTCTCAGTAATAAATGTTTTTCCCCACGGAAAAGTTATTTGTGGGTGGTATTGACTTCACTGATACCCCCCTCCGGACAAGGGAGTAAAATAAAGGGAGGGGGGTTAGGGGTAGTGCAATGAGAAATGTGGAGAGTGAAACGAGGGTGTGAATGGTAATAATGAAAGTACTGGCTCTCAGACAGGCCATCTTACTTCCATCAGTGCCAATTTATTTAGTGCTGTTTCATCATTGTGTAATGCAGGGAGTTCACAGCGGCGACATTCTTAACCTCAACTAACAGTCATTTAGGCTCATATATCTTTCCAAGGGAGCATCATTTGTTCTAAATCATTTGGAAACGATCAAACTCTGTCAGCTGCTGTCCGGAAGCAACGGTAGTTTGAAATAACGAATCTCCTGGCTTTGCACTTATTACACTGGATATTATTTTAGATGTGCACCTTTTGACATACTGTACCTTTATTGAGGTGTCTATAGTACACTGAGTCCATTCTCAACTGATCTGAGACAGTCAATCTGACAAGCTGCCCGAGGATAATGAAATGAGCAAAGTCCAAAACACTTTGCTAGCTCAAATAAATCATAAAACCATAGCACTTCAGTGCTTACTGTCCTGCTCTCTGTTGATCTGTTCAACATTTTGTCCAGAGCAAGATGTTGTGAGAGCTCCTGGCCAGATTGCCCTTTTATATGGTTGGTACCACCAGCCTCTGTGTTAGACTGTTTTTGTTGTATCTTGGATTAATTCATCAAATTTGTTCACGGACTTCTAGTTTAGCCTGCTTTGATTCTTGCATCTAAGCTAGCTAGCTAACTGCCTGCATCACTATTGCAGGTAGTGCCTGTTGCTCGCACTCGCTGTGGCTTGTTTTAGCAATTGAAGCAAGCTGGCTGACCAGCACCCCGAGGCAGATATCCCAGGGTTCTTTCTGGATAAATTGAGCTTTTGCAACCTGTTCTGATCAGTATTGGATTTATATTGAGAAACTAATTAATCACTACTCACATCGACAACAGGATTTCTGGATTATTTCCGGAGCTCATCTGACAGTAGGTGGTACCCAAAAAACTTGACTATAAATATTCCTGGTCCCCTGAGGTTGACTCCTTTACTTTCACGTCTCTATCCAGTCTATGACAATGTCTCAATATCAAGTGCCAGATTTATATTACATTTGCTGCGCACTAAAACACAACACAGAGCGATAAAGACCATTTGGCAGAGACAATGTGCGCCCTGTTGCACACACAAGTTTCAGCGTTGTAAATTGCTGTGGATATTCATGGTTCTGTCACATGATGAATAACAATCTAATGGACAGAGATTAATTGTAAATGAATTGTCCTCAGCACATTCCTGTGATGCAGACTAGGGAAACTCTCCATTTCTTTTTGCAAATGTCAACATGCCACACAAGATAATTTGTCATGAAAAAGGATGAGCATATTCCTGAATTAGACTTTTATAGTTCTTTACTTTTTGCTCTGAAACCGGTTGTTTCTGAGACCACAGGAATGTTTGTCACAACTTCAAACACAGGGTAGGAGGACTCAAACGCACGACACCAGAGACAGATGTAAAGTGTAAAAATAAAATACTTTACTTGCAAAAGGTAGCACAAACTCAAAACGCTCACAAGGAGGTTATACCAAGAATACCGAAATACAACTGATACGCTGGATCATGACACAGAGACAGGACTGTTTATACATGAGGGGAGTGGACACAGGTGGAAACTATCAGGGGGGGGCAGACACTGACGGGGAAACCACACAAAGGCAGGAAGTAAAGGGATCTGGGATGAGGGACAAGAGGTAAGTACAAAATAAAACAGGAAGTACAATGACACAGTGACTGACAGTTGGTTTTAGTCGCGTCTTGTCTGTCATTCGTGAAGTCACCGTGTCTTACGTCCAGTCTAAGAATAAACATGAACTGTACTAAACATGAACCTGAATAACACACTAAATAAAATACAATAATAACTACAACATAAAAACTTTAACAAACTCGACGAAACATGACAGTCTTCCATGCTGGAGCTATCTTAATGTTTCCAGAAAAGTTTTAACACAATTATAACCTGGTCGGATCAAAGTGACACGGTTTTCAAAACAACGATAGTGACTGAGTGAAACTCAGATCATCATCCAGATTGTTTCACTGAAAACAACTCCATCAACAGGAGCAGTGACACCTTTATTTTACCTTTATTATACAGGGAGGATTCACTGATAGCTCGGCTGTCTGTTGCACTAACACACATTCAAACCTGGATGCTGCCCAGTACAACCACACTGTTGGCCACTAGTAATGAAGGAAGAGCAAGCATAACACTTTACCTACTGAGATCATAATGCTGCCGGTCCGGGGACTGAACCAATGATGTCCACTGTCCTTTATAACCTTTAGTCCAAGTGTATCAGTGATGTTGTGTAAATAAACTGTGACTAAGGATTGGTCAAAGTTACAGAAAGATGGTGGTGGTCGAAAAAGCAACGTGGCACCCCCCCCCTCTCCATCCTGTGGGCCTACCACCCGCAGGAAGAACCGTTGGGGTCGGGTACATTGCCAGACGGGTGGCAGTGAAGGTTGGGGACCTCGACGGACCAGACCTGGGCGGCAAAGGCTGGCTCTGGGGACGTGGAACGTCACCTCTCTGTGGGGGAAAGACGCGGAGCGCTACCAGTTAGATCTGGTTGGGCTCTCCTCTACGCA
>CALSBV010011207.1:153006-196417 GCA_943590825.1 Bovichtus diacanthus | reverse complement strand
ACACTGGCCTGGGAACGCCTCGGGGTCCCCCAGTCAGAGTTGGTCAATGTGGCCCGGGAAAAGGAAGTTTGGGGTCCCCTGCTGGAGCTGTTGCCCCCGCGACCTGACCCCGGATAAGCGGATGAAGAAGGATGGATGGATGGATGGTGGTGTGTGTGTGTGTGTGTGTGTGTGTGTGTGTGTGTGTGTGTGTGTGTGTGTCTGTGTGTGTGTGTGTCTGTGTGTGTGTCTGTGTGTGTGTGTGTGTGTGTGTGTTCTTGGTTGAAAAGGGCCGCATAGCCTACAAAGCAATATGGCTGACAATGTAAAACAACGAAGATGGCCACCAGGACATCAGCCACATGGTGGGTGTCTTCGTTTTGTCAGACAGAACACACATTCTTTGTTGTGCTGTGTTCCGATTGTGTAGATTGGGGGAAACCGGTGGCTCCAATCGTTTTTTTGTAGTCAGTCGAAAAGAGAAAGAAACAAAAGGAGGATATCCCCTTTTATTGACCTGGTGAAGACATAGGTCACACTGACCAATGGAGGTTGAAAACTGGGTCCATGGACAGGGTTTCACATGAAAACTGAAGGATCCTGGGAAACTGAGCTCAATGGCTGACCTTTGTCTACACAGCAAAGGAGCATGTCCAAGTAAAAGTCCAGTTTAAGTTACACAAAGGAACAACTTCATCTGTTGAGTTCCAGTGGTACCTACAGTGGTTATGGTTTAAAAAAGAAATGTGGACACACATAACACATACACACACATCCACCTCCAGACCCTTAATGTCCGCCTTGCTGCATGAAGGGCACCTCACGCAACAGAAATAGGCGAAACCAATGGCAGGTTTATACCCACAGTCTGCATCAGCAACACGTTCCACAGTAATGCTCTGTCCGTTCATTTCAATCTCAATTTGAAAGCAAAGGAGGGATAAAGTAGGGTGGAGTATAAATGATCGCTATTTTTCTCTAGTCAGTCATAATATCTAAAACCTGGTGTCATTTGAAATCACTATCCAAGCTTTAATGAATAGCTCAGGGGCATACATGTGTTATATCAGCTCTTCCGTTTCTACACAGCCATGATTATCATTTTACTCTTAGGGTGACCTCATTCAGTTGAGAGATACGTACTAAAGGACAGTCAATCAATAATGGACCAGAAGCAATTATAAACCTGCTAATTGCAGATGGATCTTGTCACTGACTAATAGCCTTCAATAACAACAGCTCTTGCCAAGGAAATTATTCATGCAAGTTTAAGGTCTGAGTTTACGTTGGCTTTCTAAAGCCAAATGTCTCGGGACTGGGAATGAAATACATTCACTTCACTGCATCAGACGTGTATCTGGTCTGTCTCTAAATCTCATCTACCACAAGCTTTAAGACCAAATAAGACTAACTGCTGTTCACACAGGTAGAGCTTGGTGCTATCTGATGGAAAGACTGCATATTCATTAATATTGTTTTTATAGAAATGATTTTAGATAATGCGTTCATCAATGACACTCTTCTGAAGTGACTGCATTTAGGCATATGTTTAAACGCAGTTTAAATTTCAACAAGAAATATACCTACACTGTAAACGTTTCCCTTGTATATTTACAGGAAGTTAGCGGCAGCACGGTTACCAGCAAGTTGCTCTATTTTGATTTACAATAAAATACTGTAGTTATACTGCAATGCTATTTAGAGTATATAGAAAAATACTGTATTGTATTGTATTACTACAAATCAAGTATTTTACTGTGTTTTGACTTTTTTTTGTTACAGTAGCTTAAGTATCCTCTATTATATCTAGTTACTTTAATATTGATATATTTCTGCTAATTATCACTAATATGATTATTATTATTATTATTACTAACAATGATAATGAATAAATAATATTATAATGATATAATAACTCCCGGTTACTAATGTTGTTATATTACTATACTTAAGAATAACATTAGAAATCAAAAAGCAATCCAAACAATGTTCTTAATTCAAAAATAGTTTTATTTAATCAATATATTTACAGTTTTTTCAATAATGTTTTCATTAACTGTTATTGTGTTTTGTAAACATTCAAATTCATGAAACTTTTTTCTAAAACATCCCCCCAGAGAACAGTGCAGCAGTATTTTCAGTCCAAAGTGATAGTGAACATTTTGACATGCGGATTAAAGGCCACCTTCCCCTGCACCACCCTCCTGCTCTTCTTGCTCACTCCATGGCTGGCAGAGCATTTTCTATGCTTTATATGCTTATAAAGAAGACTCTAATGCACTCAAGTTCCTCCTCTCCTGCAACTGTTAACTTCTACTCTGTTGCACACCCGATTAAATAATAATACAGAAGTGTAATGCAGAAAGAAATGAATAGCCTCTGAACCAGCTCCATTGTACAGCCGCAGCCTCCTGCTGCTCCACATTGAAGATGTAGTAACTTGCAAAGAGCACCGCAAGGGCAGCTGCAAAGCTGACACATCCTCTAATGGACTGTTATGATTGAATGTCCTGAAGATAAAAGGACAAATTGTTACCCAATTATCTACAATATTTTATTCTAAAAGCAACCTTGTTATGTCAATAAGTCTCTGCACCAGCAAGACTGACTTGCATGCATTCTTAATGGTACCATAAGCGTATGCATATTACTGTTTTTACATATTCAATATTGAACAGTGAAGTGCATACACAATTCACACACAAAACAAGGGTGTAAGTAGATGAGTCCATGTGTGTGTATGGTTGTCTGTGAATGAAAAAATAAATACTTCTCTGACAGTGTGTGTGTGTGCGCGTGTGTGTCTTTATAAGAACCACATGCTTACCAATATAATGAGCCTGGGTGTGTCTGGTATTGTCTGATGTGCTTCAATGTCTGGATGGGTTGCAGTGATATCATAATCTAATAATAGGGAGAAAAGACTTCAGTGTCTCAGTGAGGTATGTAGGTTCACTTATGGATGGCATCGGGCTCCAAGTCTTCAATCCATCCATTAGGGAGCGTTCTCCTCACTATATTCATGTTTTCTGAGATTGAATTCATCACACACCCTGAAATCCAGAGAGCTGGTATCAGATTTTGTTTTCTAAAATAGCAGAATAACTACAATCAGTTCTGAATGGAAAATAATGTTTAGTGGCTAAATCCATTGAACACTCGTTCTTCCACTACAACAAATTTCGTTCAGAAATTTAACGCCTAGAAATATTTATCATTGAGTCCACATTTCCAAATAAACTGAATATCTTCTGGTCTAGCGCAGCTAAAAACACCAATATGTGTGTGTGTGTGTGTGTGTGTGTGTGTGTGTGTGTGTGTGTGTGTGCAGAAGATATCAATGATCCTGTGAAATTTATCAGCTCATAGTTCCATCCCTGCATAATGAATATCAGGGGGAAACACCGTTGAAATAATGTCAGGGTATTTTTCATTCACAGAAAAAGCTATTTTACTTTACAACTGTTTTGAGAGGTTAGTCACTTGCTATCCAGACAAAAGTCAGAGGGTAAGCTAGAAAATTGCTCGGTGTGGGAGGACGTCAGTTGGCCAACTTTGCAGTCTCATCACACACTAAAAATGCGATGATAACTCCAGGGTTAATCCTGCTGGGTTTTCAGTCCTACAGCAGTGGTTCACTTCTTACCAGGGTAGATTGGTATTTTATGCTGCACACCTAACCTGCTCAGGTTATGTTGGACTTGTGTAAAAGCAGCGCCTGCTGACCAATCACAGCTTGGTGCAGATGGTGTAGGCCATCATTTTATTCTTATTTTTCAGCTGCAACCCCGGTGGTGTGAAACGGACTTGGGAGCAAATGAAAAATAAATATAAGAACATAATTCAAAGTGGTGAATAGGTTTATGTTCATATCTAATAAACACACACAGCATACATAAAAGTACCTGGAGCAAAGTAACGCAAACGTGTGAACTTATATCAAATCATATACATTCACTTTGTGTCATCTTCTTGTGTGTTGCCGTAGGACACGTCGGAGTCGTGTGCTTTCAGTCACACTGTATGCAGTGTATTTAGCGTTGGTCTATGCTCTGAATAATAATAATAATAAAGACAGTTTGATCATATTTAATAAAGAAGTGTTAATTATGGGTAAACTTCTTTAAGCAGCTCAGTTGGGATGGGGTCACAACCCGGCATCCACGTGCATATTAAAACTACTTACAATTATTACTTTATCTGTTTTAAAGACTGAACTTAAAAAAAAAAAGTTTTAGGGGTCATCCATTTATGTGCACCCATCACAATATCTCTGCACCAGTCGATCGAATGATGGGCATGTAATATGCCTAATCCTAATCATAAATAGTACCTTCTTACCCCACTAGAGCACTGCACCCCCAGAATGCAGGGTTACTTGTGGTTCGTAGTGTCTCCAACAGTAGAATGGGAGCCAGCTGTCAAGCTCCTTTACTGTGGCTCAAGTTCCAGCTCCCTGTTTGTGTTCGGGAGGAAGACTCTTACACCAAGCTCCTCTCTCCTCCTTTCTCTCTCTATCTCTCTCTCTCTATCTATCTGTATGCACTCATGTCCCATGTCCCATGTATGCATGTTACTAACTCAGCATTCAGGGCATCATCCCTGGAGTTTTTGTGTCTCTCATCTTGGATCCTGAATCGTGGCAGCGCACCTTAGCCCTGGTCTGAAAGCTGTTTGACATCCTCCTTTTTCCATCTTTTCCATATACGATCACGTCATCATTTCTGTCACATGGATTGTCTATGTTGTACTTCTACTATGTTGTTTATTCTGTACACACGACATCTATTGCACGTCTGTCCATCCTGGCAGAGGGATCCTCCTCAGCCTCTCCCTGAGGTTTAGAACATGTTTCCTCCTTTAATTGTTGGGTTTCTTTTGGGGAGTTTTGAGGATGACATGTCACTTGAATTGTATCTTTTATGACACAGAACGCCACAGGAAGTCCTTTCTCCCTGTGGCTATAAGACTTTACAACGCATCCACCTCCACAGAGGAGACGCAGTGACCTGAGGTCCTCTCTCTCTCTCTCTCTCTCTTATTCCTCTCTTCATCATCTTCATATTCATTCTTTATATTTAGGTTCATATGTAGCTTACTCCCCTCTTCATACTTAGTTTGGTTTGGTAATTCTTTTTTTTTTTTTTAATGTTGTTATTTTGCTAAAGACTAACCTTACCCCATCTCAGCTCATCTTAATTTTATTTTTAAAATGTTCTACATACATATATATACACATATATATTCTACACATTGTATGTTTTTGCATTTTATACTGTCTCCCGCTGTGTATTGCAACTGTTGCACAACAATTTCCCTCGGGATAAATAAAGTTCTATCTTATCTTATCTCATGATTACGTGTGACAGTTGATTGATTCTGTTGCAACATTGAATATGTAACATTGAATATGGACACACTCACAAGATTTATTTTGGCTGGTCTCTGTCTCCATCTATTCTTTTCTCCTGTCAGTCTTTCAGAAGCTCTTGTTCAACTGCAGTTCACTGCGTGTGTAATTCAGTCGATGTGTGTGACAGCATTAATCCATTTAAACTGAGTTTCCATCTGCTTAAGACTCAATCCTATTGGACAGCCAGTGAGGCGAAGGAGAGTCCTTCAACACAAGTCCATTCTTCACAAAGGTGCAGTCTGTAGAATAGCTGCGGTGTAGACAGAGGAGATGCTGAGTTGAACTATATCACTAGTTCAACTGAACTGTGACTATGTTAAGTGTATTTCTCCTATTACTTGAAAATGAACATGTGATTTCCATGTAATTATTCTGCATTTATCTCTGCTGCACTTCCTCTAAGGGTTTACATGTACAGACTGCAGGGATGTCTGCTACATGATACCTGCTGTGATCTGCTTTACAACATGACAACAGGACATGCTTTCACTTCAGGGCAGGCTAATAAGGATTATCTAAATTCTTGTTTTATTGGAAATAACTTTGGATTTTATTGACTTTATTCATTAGGCCTACTACTGGTGTTGTTATACCCATTGAGTGTTGATGTTCTATGCTCTTTGCCAGTGTATGATCTCAGAATTCATCCTTACTTGCTTTTTGGGCTGTAGCTTCAAGCAATGAGCCACAAGAGGTTTTTACATATAACTGGCATAAAATAACAATAACAAATAATCATTCTTCCCCCAAGCAATGCAGCTCTTCAGCGACATTTATCAGAGTGGTTGCCAGGCAACACACAGACGTTGTGGAGCTTGATTAAAGATTGGGCAGATTATTACCATTTATGTGGACATCCTCTTTAATGGTTGAAGTAATGTTTCAGTCATGTCAGCACTCTTCCTCCGCCGGTGCAGGGAAGGTGCAGGCTCTCTGTGACCACAATAGGCTTCAAGTAAAAACATGTAGCGAGCTAAACTGTCCCCAGATCGTTGGTGTAGTTTGATTGCTTTGGAAGGCCGGTGGATTTTAACGTTATTTCTCCAACAAAGCGACACAGTTGGTTCCCTGCTGCTCAAACCGTGCCTCCTTTCTTTTTAGCTTCCTCCTCTTCGTCTTTTTCTTTTGGTTTTGTGGCGGGTTGCAATGGTTACTTACAGTCTAAGGTGCCTACCACTAACTTCTGTACCAGAGTATGTAGTATGAGATATCGTCCCTGGGTGAATATTTGTATCTTATTCTCTTTCCTGTCCATCTCTTCAGCCCACTTATCACAATAGGTGACTAAATGGTGCAGTGATGCTATCGTAACGCAGTCGCAGCTGGGTGTTTGTAGAGCACTTTACAACGGGTTGGAACGCGGCTGAGAAGAATAATAAACATTTTAATAACATAATTAGAATAGAAGAAGTTGCAAAAACACTAGAAATAATTTAAATGAGTGTATGAAAACCATTATATATTTGTCTTTAGTACAGAGTGAGTTTTTTTTCCCTTTTGTGTCTAATCACAAACAATTATGAAGATGTGACGTGACAAAAAAAAGATAAAGCAGACAGCGTCTGCTGCCAAAGCAGAGAAGAAGAAAAGTAGTTCATGTGTGATCAAGTCTACGCTGCACTTATAATTATATGGTAGCTTATTTCCTAATGAAAGTCAACAGAGGGTTTAGTTTTTATTTCCAATTATCATCACAATGTCTCCTCGTGTTATTCTGAGCTGCGGTAAGAGCATCGACACTGTCAGGGGATTGAAATAAACTTCATTTAAACACAGCTCAAATCAGCATTATACATTTAGTGTCATGAACTCTTTGTTTGTTAGACTGTGTTTTAAACAGCAACTGATTCCACGGATCTATAAAACGTATTTTTATGCCACTTTATTGTAAACTGTCGGGATCCTGAATCACTGATGACTCCATGAAGTTGATCCTCTGAAGCTTACCTGCAGGTTAGTCGAGTAGCATTGGTTACCATAGTTATTTCTTGTTGTTGGTTTAGCTTCTTGTGTAATTTGCTTCTGTAGTCACGTACAATCACAGCTCTTCTAACGTGTGTTCAGTAACTTGCTCATGTACTGAGATGTGGTGACTGCGAAGGTCATAAAAGATGAATCGCATAATTTTTTTTAAACTCATCAAACCATTCAATGGCTCAATGCACCTGATCCAGGGACAGATAGATAGATACCTGTATGTGTGTATGTATAGAAGGTTTGCCTTTATGCTTAGTATATTGTCTACACCATTGCTTAGTCATTTTGTTTGATTATAAATCACAGACGTCATGTTTCTGTCTTTCATTTTTGACCCTGGTGGACAAGGTTTGTTTCCCACAGCATTTTAATGGCTGCCTCCTACTATCTCATTGACCAGTGTTCTTAAATCAAATAAGACGGATGCAATTGGCTTTAATGGTACCAGCAGCCATCCTGATGGAGGAGATGATCAGTCACTTTGGAGAATGTTGAAAAATATATTATTTTGTCTGAATAATACATTCCTCATGGCTCTTGCTCAGGCCATTAGTGTAATTAGAAAGTCAGCTTGCATTAAATTGATATGGATATATTGCCTGGGGATGGAGGGGGGAAGTGCATGTGTGTATGTCATCAAGTGAAATCAGGAACCAGAGGAGTCATTAATCATGACAAAACAACAGCACTGCCTCGTGCATGTAGCTCACTGGCAGAAGTTGTTTAGTGTGATCTAAAGTCCGTTTCTACATAAGATCCCAATGATTCATCAACAGACGATCAGACATCCACGACTGTAATTACACAGGGGTCAATGAAACATTGATGACAGGGCTGTCTGCCTGGGCCGTGCAGCAGTTCAAAAAAAAATTGGTTTCATATAATATTAAAACTCCAACAATGTTTACATGCACACCAGTACATCCTGAAAGTACTAGTGGTAAATATTAGAAAGTACTTTAATGAAAATATTACTGTGGTTCAACATTATGCGATTTCTCTACTGAGTAAAACAGTATCGCAGAATGTTGAACATCTAAATAAATCTGTCAGGTGACTTTAATCACATGAACAGTTTGATAATCAACAGACTTTTTTTCCTAATCTTTTTTCAATGGAAAAATTTTAAAAAAAACTTTAATTGCTTAAAGTTAGAACATTAAAGATTTCAATTAAATCAAACCAAAACATTTTTGAATGAAAGTCATATAATGTGTTTTCTGTAATACATCTCTCCATTTAGTAGTTTTTATTGTTACTGGCAGCACATATTCCAGTGTTATGTAAAGTGATATGATTGATATCAGTCTCATTGTTTGCAGTTCACTCTCCTGCAGTCAGAGCAGGCTTCATTGACTGCTAATGGTAACACATTTCCTGCTGTGGCTGCTTCCCATTAAAAGACTCACACTGGACAAACATGGAAAGTCTTTTATTGTGATGTAGTCACAGGAAACACATTGTGCTTGTCACAAACCACAAACTTTCATAAAAAATGCATCGACAGAACAAAACAAAAGTAATTTTCATCTCGTTTTCGTCAGTAGAGGAGTTTGAAATGTGTCAGGGAGTAATGGAAGAGTCAGGAGCAGCCACAGTGAGCTGCACACCTCCAACTTATCAGCAACATAACCAACTCCTTTTAGTCCTGTTGTTACCATGGTAACCACCGGTGTTGCTAAATCTACCAGGACTGAAATCTGAAGGATTATAACTTTAATCTGTTCATAGTCTGAATGAACAAGTAAGTGGAGGTTGTGTTTTGAACCCAACAGCAGACTGCAGCTCCAACAGCTCAGGCTGTTACCAACCACTCCTCAGATCCCTCACAAACAATTACGTTTTAGTAAATGTACAGTAGGCACATAACCTTGATTTTATGCTTTTAACTGAAACATGGCTAGACAAAGCCAGTGGTGCAAGCATTTCTTCAGCCCCTTCAAACTATTATTTTGTTTAGCACCACCAGCGAGGACAGAAAAGGTGGAGGGTAGCAACCCTCCACCTTGGGTCATTCTGTTATTGTATGTCATTTAAATACCACTGTGCTATCCTTTAATGCTCACCTCACATTCTACTTACACCAACCAAAACCATAGTTGTGCAAAATAACTTAATACGCTATTGTGAGAATAATCAATATATAAGCTGTTACAATGTGCCTTATTGTGTCCTTATTTAGAAGTATTAAATGTGATATGAAAAATGTTATTAAATTAAGTGACTACGCATATTATAGTGGCCAACTATTGTGAAATAAGAAGCAATATTTGTAAACTGTGAAGCGGAAGACTACACCACCTAAAAGGGTGACTGAAGATCTGATGGAGCAGAGAAGCGCTGAGAGGCGTGGACACGCCTAAGTGCCAACAAGGGGCCAATAGGACCTGGCCCCAGCCAACCAATGGGAGAAGACTATACCTGAAAGGCGGCGGGTATAAAATATGTTGTAAACAAGAGATCGTGGCCGTTCTGTGGATCTGTGAGACAGAGTAACTACTTAAATGTGATCTGTGGAACAGTGAAATGGGTCCTCAGCTGAGTACTTTTGCAATGCGTACCATATCATCATGGAATAAATACAGTTAATATGAAGAGAAGTTTTCTGAAATTGATTTCTTTGCGTCTCTATTTCTAAATAAAAGAGCACAACACTATTTGACACTTTTGGCCAACCTCAACATGTGAAGGAGCCCATCCACTTTTAAAGGTTCATTGTGTAATTCTGAGCCACCGGCTCCAAAGGGGGAAGTATTTCAAATCTAAACTGGGTCCATATAATCTCTAATGTTCATAGTTTAGTTGTAGTAGTTTGGCATATTTATTGTATTCTTTATAATGTGTATTGCATTAACTCTTGTGTAATGCCAGTCAGTCAGTGGATGGGCAAGAATACCAAAATTTGACCAAACTGCTGAAACCAGTCAGAAAACATTACTATCTGTCATATCCTAGATGTTTCCTTGACTTCCTGTCTTATTTTGTAAAGTGTTTTCGCCTTGTGTCTTCTTTAGTTTTACTTCCTGTCTGTAATCACTCTGCCACCCTTGTCTTGTTACCTGCCCTCTCCAACTATGTTTCGTCTGTCATTAGTGTCTGTCTGTATATATATATATATATATATATATATATATATACACACCTCTTGTTTCTTTGTTCCTTGTCGGTTTGTTTGTCTATGACCCCCTCGTCTATGATTCCCATGTTTCTGATCCTTGTGTTTCCTCGTTCCTGCCCGGTTTGTGTTTCTGTTTTGCTTGTTTGCCTGTTTTGCCCATTTGCCTGTTTGTTTGTTGTTTTGCATGCTTTTTATAATAAAGCTCTCTTTTTGTTAACTCATCTACTGTTATCTGCGTTTGGGTCCTCCTCATTACCTCACCCCCTACTCCACGACACTATCTTATAATCTTTATGTGGGCCTGATCCATCTGTATTTACTGGGGCACTAATGTTAACCAGGGCTGTAGTCCGCGTAACATTACATTAGTTTATTGGACTAAATCCAAACTAGAAAACAACCCGCATAGTCGTCTCATCTTCCCAGTGCCGGCACAGCCAAGAGAGCAGACCGCCGGGGAGGGCGAGAGGTCGGCAGAGCTGGCACTCGGCAGCCGCCTCCGTCATACGGAGCCCCAGTGAGCAGCCAAAGAGAATTGAGTTCAGCCAGAACAAGCCCCAGCCCGGCAGTCACAGCGGGCTGCTGGACCTGTGTAACGGCAACAACAGGGGGTTTGCAGTTCCCTGGGACTGTGGCTGACAAAAGCTACATGTCACAGTCTGCTTCTCTCCTTACCTGCTGCCCACCAGGCAGCCACTCCGACCTCACCAGCTCAAATGGGCTCCAGGTGCATCTCATCTCCAATCAAGCCAGTATTTAAGCCTCTTCTACTCACTCACTTTTTGCCAGATATTACTACGACTCATGCAAGACTCTACAGCACTTCGACCGGTTTCCTGCTGCCAACCCTGCCTGCCTCTCTTCCAATTCCCGATCCTCTGCCTGGCCACGATCTACCTTCTATCTATCCCCTACTGGTTTGCCTGCTTGGATTTTGTACTTGCATGTGCTCATTATCTTTCCTGCCCATTACCTGCCGAGCTCTGACATTAAACGTTATTATCAACTGTTCCTGGTTTCTTGTGTGCTGCATTTGGATCTAAACACGTCCCGTGACAGAACAATCTGGCCACCTATGGACCACCAAAGTCCCAAACTTGAGAGGGCTGAGGACGTCCTCCAGCAGTACGGGGCGCTGTTGGCCACTGTAGTTGAGGAGGTACGCCACTCGGCATCGGCCCATGATCAGGCATTAGAGATGTTAGCCACCCAGGTCCAGCAGCTAGCAGCCGCCCGGATCCAGCCGGCAGATCCAGCCCCTTCTCCTGCTTCACTTCCGCAAGCTCCAGCACCTGCACTGCCGGGAGCACTACCAAAACTCCGGATGGGGACCCCGGAGTGCTACGCTGGAGATCCTGAGGGACAGGACTATCCGGCCATTAAAATGGACCCAGAAGACTCTTTTGAGGGTGAACTTTATGATCTGTCATATTCCCTCACCTGCCTGTATGGTGAATGGAAAAGCCCCTAGTACAGGATATAAAGAGGCTACTCTTGGGATGGCATGCAGGGAAGTGGCTGATAAGCCCTGTCTGAGGAGTTTTTTTGCCTGAGTCTCCGCTGCCCAGCAACCCTGAATGTCCGCTGCGCAACTCCTCGGCCGACACAGGGACTCAAACATGCTCTGTGTCAGGTTGCGGCAGTCCTCAGTTTCTACTGGCGAGCCGTGGCAGCTTTAAACTGATAATGCCGTTGATCGGCCATAGTCCCCTGATGCTGAGCAGCTGCAGACCCCTGATCCTGTTCCCCCTCATCATGCTGCAGCATTACCAAATTCCCCTTGCACTCTCTCGACTTCGTTGGTGGTCTCAGCTCGGCCAAAGGGGTCTTGCCACATACTACTTCCTCCAGAGGGGCTGCTCCTTCAACGCCAGTCTCCTTTGCGGCCCTGGATGTCGGATCAACCTCCTGCCCGTCCTCCAGAGTGGCTAAGGCCGTTCGTTCGATCTCCTGCGTTTTCCCCAGAGCGGCTCCACCCTTTGGTCCTATCTCTTGGTCAGCCTCCTGGCCTCCCCTGTACAGCTACCCTTACTTGGTTCCCTGGCCATTTTTCCTAGCTGTTAGCATGCTAATATCAGTCTCTCTTCAACACAATACATAGATGTCTTTGACATAACATCAGCACAGTTACCTTTTCACATTCTGTTGTTAATGTTAATTAATTATTTTAATGGTTTAAGTTTAAATTATGGCATAATTTATAATAATCAACTTTTAATGGTCATTACTAAGGGTGTCCATATTTCAACACTGCAAGGCTTTGGTTCTATCAGATCATTTCTGTGTTTTTTTTACTTGTCTGTTACATCCAATCCTCAAACATCCCAAACTATGGTTGTTAAAAAGCGATACTTAAAAGATCATACTGCTGCTCTTTTTAGAGAAGCAATATCTACAATTTCAAGTGTATCATCTCATTGCTGATGTTCTGCTGAATGACTTCAATTCCATAACATTGTATATTATAAACAAGATTGCAGTGGCAAAACAGAAGATAATCATTCACACAACAGAATGAGAAACAGAAAGCACATGGAGGCATGATTCCATTGTAAGGCGAATGAAACAAGAGTGCAAAAGAGCTGAACACAAATGACAGAAAAACAAACTTGAAATGCACTGATATCTATAAAGGCATGCTCCACTCCTATAACAATAGAATTTGTAAAGCAAGATAATCCATTTTTCCCAGTATCATTAACAAAGATAAAAAATAATGCATGCCACTCAAATAGCTCCTGAATTTCTCTTAGCTGATAAGTGTGATGAAGGTGCATCCTTCTTAAAAATAAACTTGATTTTATCAGACTTGAGACTAGCTCAGGCCTGAGCCAAACTCTCAATTTACCAACTACAAAGACACCAGTCGTGATGTCGGATTTCAGCCCCATCAACAGAGATACTCTATTAGAGACACCTTAACTCATCAACTTGTTGTCTTGACAGCCCACTAACTTTAAAAAAAAAGTTTAACTCCATAGAAACTGATGTTCCTAACATAGTGAATGTATCATTTTTGTCTTGCATGACAATGTAATTTACTTATCTCTCTAATGACTAAAGTCCCACAGAGTCTTTATGCAAATACTTTGTGCAAATAAATAACTGGATGTCTCAAAATGTCTGACAATTAAATATAAGAAAACAGAGTTCATTTTCTTTAGCAGAAAAGAATAGATGCTCAGGATTGCTGCTCAACTAAAAGGACAAGGCACTAAAAACAAAAGTGCAGGTTAAGAACCTTGGTGTTTTTATTTGAACCCGCAAATATAGCCAAACTCCCTACCTTTATGACTAAACAAGATTTGTAAAAACTGAATTATGCTTTTATCTCCAGCAAAATTGACTACTGCTATCAACTTCTGAAAGGACCTAAAAGACCATCAGGCACCTGTGACTTATTTAAAATTCAGCCACAAGAGTTCTGACCAAAAACCAAAAGGACAGCCCACATCACCCGACTTCTTAAATCTCTACAATGATTGTTTTTACTCATCTATAAATCTCTGCATGGAGTATATAACCAACATACTCGAGCAATATAACCTGTTAAACTCTCACATCACTGGGGAGTGGATGCAAGTGGTAACCAGGGCTTTTAATTATTAAACCGCCTGCTGGTCCAACCATCACAGTGTTTAAACTTTATTGTTTTCAAATGCTTTCAACTAAATATTTTCAAAGCTAAAGGCCTTTTTATTATTGTTTCATTATTATTTGAAATATTTTCTATTATAGATATGTCTCTATTTATTGTATTGTCGGAACTTGAACTTGACTGAATTGTGTTGTTTTAACTTTGAATTGATTTGTTCTAACTCTGTTTTGTATTGTTTTTAACATCTCTGTACAGCACCTTGAACATACCTCTGTGTAGTAAATGTGCTTTATAAATAAAACTGCCTGTAGGGGCTGCTGAATCTGACAAGTTGAGCATGTGCTTTAAGGCTTTAGCCTTTTAGTCTGGCTATTCCCTGGGATTCCATCCAACACTTTAGTCTTCCCTCAGTGGGTGCTCTGGAAGATGTTTTTAAAATGCTGACAAATATTTAACTGTGGTGAGTGCCTTTAAAAGCATGGCCAACACAGGAGAAAAAAATGGCTGTTCCCCAAAGATTCGGAGCAGTCTTGTGTCAAAACATTTTCCCACAATATTACAAAGTTTGTGTGTGTGTGTGTGCGCGTGGCTCCCATGATAACAGGCTACTGTGCTCTCACAGAGGGCAGCAGGGTCTCTGTGCTCCTGTTTGGGATCCAGTAAAATCCTCCTGCACGTTAAAAATTCAGCTCTTAGATGTTGAGAACAAAATCATCATCCATAAAAGGAATCACTCTGAGGGAAGTTTGGCTCAAACGAAATAAACGGCACACTCAAATCTACTCTTGGTAGACTAAATTTGCACTTGTTACTTGCATGACTGCTTTGCTTATTTTCTGCAGCCCCAAAAAGAGTTGCTACTGGTGTGTGTGTTCACGGCAAGTTAAAGGACTGAATGCAGTACTGAACCATGCACGTTTAAGGCCAAATACTAAATCTTAACAGCATATGTATTCATAGCACACTCTGTCACATAAAGAGCAGTTTTGCATAGTTTAGGGCTCAAGATCAGAGGCTTATTTCAAATTCGATAGAGGATAATCACTTGTATTTATCAGGGTGTTGCTCTGATATCGGCAGGAAAACGGACCCAAAGGCATGACCCACAGACAAAAGGGGTAAAAGTAAAAAGTCTTTACTTAAACAAAGTAACAACAAAAAGAACTGTTCAAAAATAACTCGACAGTACAGAGTAACAAAAAAAAACTTGACTAAACATACATCAAGTGACTGGGCAAGGACACAAGCTGAAATGAGTGTAACATTAGAAAAATAGCTGGAACGCTCACTGGAACAGATGAGACGAACTGGCACAGACAAAGGGGAAAGCAGAGACTAAACACACAAGGGAGGAGGATAGTTAGGGACAGGTGAAACTAATCAGGGCAGGTGATCAAACAGAAAAGAAACACACGAGGGCAAGAAGTGAAGTATCTGAAACAAGAGACAAGGGTGATGATACCAAAATAAAACAGGAAGACAACAAAAGACAGAAAAACAAGTACAACAAAATTTAAACAAGGGACCAGTACGTGACAGTATTAGGTCAATAGACATTTTACCTCTCAAATAATATTATATTGTGTTGTGTTTTTTTTTTTAAGAAGTTTTTTGGCTTGATTTGATAGTACAGCCGTAGATAGATAGAAAAAGGAGGGAGAGAAAGAGAGCAGGAGAGAGAGAGAGCGAGAAACAGAGATAGCGGGAGAGAGAGACAGAGAGAGAGCGAGAGATCTTTTATTTTTATTTTTCAAAAAACACTTTACTTAGATTTTTTCATCTTTACAAACAGTTCACAAATAAAATGCAAACAAATCCATTTGTTTTGCAAGTGCAATTCATCGTTCAATGTCTTTGTAGCACCAACGCTGTTTATAAGTTTCTAAATCATCAATATTTTTATAAAATCTGAACTCCAGCCAGAGTGTGGCTCTGATGTTACAGAGATGTCCTCCTGCCCTTTTCTGTTCATTATTCTGTTTTTGCGGCTTACATAAATGTCCATTTTGGCTTCTCCTGAGAGAAAGTTTAGGAGCTGCCACTTTTTCCTTGTTTGTCATTTTGTAGGCAGCTCCCATGATAAAAACACTCTCAGTAAAACTTACACCAAAGAAACTAAAAAACAATAATAAAAGAAGAAACTTGTAAGTCTCTTACACTCAGTAAAAACATGAAAAACAGTCTCGTGAAGATCACAAAATGGGCACTTGTTAAAAACAGCAGGATTAATAACAGAAATAAAAGCGTTAGAAGCGACAGCACCATGTAAAATCCTCCACTGTGGGCTAGGTCCGCTTTCTCCACCCTGTCTGTTGCTCCACACAGTGGAGGATCTGCTGCACAGTCCATTTTTGTGGATGCTTTTCACACAGTTGGCATAAAAAGTTTTTTTTGTCAGCTCTATGCAGAGACAGTTTGTCTGGGTTAGTGACCTTGAGCAGGGGGCCGGTCAGTTCTTCCAGCCCTGGGCTCAGGCAGATTTTGTTAAATGGGTCTGCTGGGTCTGGATCAGCCTTTCCCTGGCTGGAGTTTGTTAGGAAACTCCTCTCCTCTCCAGAGAGCCTCTGGCTCCAGAGCTCCAGAATCCTCTGGGCCACCCAGACAGAGTTCAGACCCAGCAGAGAGCCGGCCCCACCACATCCATCAGCTGCTGTAGGCACAGGGTCCTGGACCTGCACAGCGCCACCATCAGGTTTGGTGTGACGCTGCTGCCGATGTCCAGCCTGGCTCCATGGATCAGTGGCTCTTTCAACAACCAGTGCGGAGAGTCAGACTTTGGACACATGTTATGCTAAAAAAGGGCCCAAGACTTAAAAAACACTTTGATAAAGCGGAGGCAGCTCACTTAACTTTAACATTTTTGAATCAGTTAAAAACAGAGCAGCAACCAGCCCCAGATTATTTGCATGTCTGAGAATGCAGCTCACATTTCTCCACACCAAATCAGCCGGGCCTGTAAGATATTTGTATCATACCATAAAGTGGATATTCGGCTGGCCAGGTGGACCAGGCCCTGTCCCCCCTCCTCTCTGGACAGCACCCCTTTTGGCACCCAGTGTAGACCATCCCAACAGAAATTCATAATTTCTCTCTGTATTTGGACTAGTAAGCCTGAGGGAGGCTTTACACAAGTCAGACAATGCCAGAATTGGGATGCCACAAGGTTGTTTAAAACCAAAACTCTACCTTTGAAAGACATTTGAGGGAGCATTTCCATTTGGAAAGATTTCCTTCAATCTTTTCAGTGACGTTCTCTCAGTTCTTCTTGACAATAATTTCTCCTCGTAAAAACATTCCGAAATACTTAAGGCTATCCGTTTTCCAGGCCAGGCTCTGGGGAAGAACTGGGAGACTGCCATGCCACTCACCGACAGCGAGGGCGTCACTTTTCTTGTCATTCACATTGCTACACTAAAATTACTCACAATATTGGTTAAAATGTCTGCATCCCTCTGGCTTCTAATAATAAGAATAATGTCATCCAGGTAGGCCGATAAAATAATGTTGCTTTTAAAACCAGGTAAAACCAGACCTTGCAAGTTGGAGTGTAGTT
The DNA here is from genome assembly GCA_943590825.1 of Bovichtus diacanthus. Classification (NCBI taxonomy): domain Eukaryota; kingdom Metazoa; phylum Chordata; class Actinopteri; order Perciformes; family Bovichtidae; genus Bovichtus; species Bovichtus diacanthus. Next base: position 178,779 of record CALSBV010011207.1, on the reverse strand, counting down.
TGCTCAGAAGAGGTTTCAGGGAGAGTGCATAGAGCATCTCCAACAGACCACAGCCCACGCCTCTACACACTCTAAAGGGAGCACACAGACCGCCTTTCAACTCAAGCACAGTCTCACCTTCACTGTACAACACCTTGATCTTAGCTATGAAACCAGCGCTGAAGCCAAACTTCACCATAACTTTCCAGAGAAAGTTGTGCTCAAGGCGGTCAAAAGCCTTTTCCTGGTGTAGAGAAATCAGACCAGTATTAATGCCCAATGAGCAGGAGACTGCCAAAACATCACGGATTAGGTAGACGTTGTCTACCATGGACCTGCCGGGCACACAGTAGATCTAGTCCCGATGGATCACCTGCTCTATAGCCCTTCCCAGCCAGGTGACCAGGGCCCTGTATGCCCTGCAGAGCGGCCTGCAGCTCCTGCATCTCTTCGAGCTGTGAGTTGGTCTCATCAGAGACCTGAGGTAGGTCACCACAGAACTCCTCTAACAGTGTTTCCTCCTCCTCATACTCACTCGAGAAGAGGGAGGAATAAAAACTCACAGCTTGCCTTCTGATCTAGCTTGGTTCCGTTATTTGTTGCCCTGTATCTGAGAGAAGTGAGGGGATTACCCTCTTTTGTTCGTTATTTTTCTCCAGGCTGAAGAAGAAGCTAGAGGGAGCATCCATCTCGGTGGCGTTTTGAAATTGGGACCGGACCAGTGCACCCTGTACTTTAACGTCTAGCAGGTTGGCTAAAGCCATTTTCCCTTGACTTTGAGGATTTCAATATATCCTCGATCGCCTGTGGACTTACTCATTTGCTCTAGTTCCACTATTTCACTATCCAGGTTATGTTGACAAATAACTTTCATCTTAGTCTTACCATGGTCCCACCACTGCCTAAGACTGCTAAAATCACTGAAATGAATAAGTACCTCCCTGAACTTTTTATTAATTGTTAAAACTGAATAAAATGCCAATATGCACTTCTTGGCAAAACATTTCTAATAAAAACATTACATAAGAGCAAGGTATGATCTGTAAAACCACATTTTAAAAATATTGAAGTGATGTTCAAAACAATAAATACGGTATAGTCTGGCTGAGGAGGTCCTACTCTCTTTGAGGTGGGACCATGTGTACTGTGTACTGTCTGCTGTCTGCGTGCATCCTCCTCTATACATCCACCAGGCCATGAGGGCTCACCAGCTGCCTCAGCGCATGTTGAGACGCTGGATGCGATGCATTTTGATGTACAGTTAAAATCTCCACCCAATAATAAAAAATCCTCCGAGGCACAGCTATTTAAAACATTGTTAACTTTTTGTAAAAACAGCTTCCTCTCTGCACCGATTGTTTAAGTATACACATTTATAAAAACAGCAGCAAAAAGGTCATCTTCCAACATCCAGGCAATAGTCACACCATACACCCCAGCTTGCTCACTTTGCTCGGCATCGGCCAATCGGCTCGTTACTCCTTCACTGCGAGTAGGACCCAGATACCCCTCAAATAAAACCTGTTTGCTATCCTGGCTCATCTTATTTTTAAATGTTTCTCTATATATATTTGTATAAAACATTTTGCACTATTTGTAAATTTTAGAATCTTATACTGTCTCTTACTGTGTATTGCAAATGTTGCACAACAATTTCCCTTGGGATAAATAAAGTTATATCTTGTCTTATCTTATATGACTACACTTATGTATTTGAAGCTAATGTATTTGCAAGATTCTTACTTTTCTGAGTTGTGTCCTCATGATTGTTTGCACTTCTTGTAAGTCGCTTTGGACAAAAGTGTCAGCTAAATGAACTGTAATGTAATATTATGTAATGTTGATAAGGATCATGAAATGATAAACAAACAAGAAAAGCCTGAAGATAAAATGGTTGAGACCATATTTAGCCTCATAACATTTTTTTAGTGTAAGAGCAGAGCTTGAACGTTGAAGTTGCACGGATGATGTTCTCTGTCAGGAGAACAGGAAGGTCCAGTTTCATTGTGTGCATGATTGAAAGGAAGGTACATATTAGTACCTACTGCCTTTTCTGCAACGTGGTTTTCCAAATCATGCTTTCATGGATCCCACCTTTTTAAAAAAACAACAAAAAAACATTGTCATAAAGGTCAATATTCAATCCATTTAAACATAGGAGACTATTATAATCAACATTCTTTGATACTAAATTGATACTCATCATATTTTGCGTAACGGATTGGCTTATGGTTTGTATCTATGTGCACTCCGGATTTTTGCACCGGAACTTAATGGGTGCTACATTTTCCACTGTTGGGGACTGATTTTTGCTTTTATGCACCAAACTGTCTCTCCAAGAACATCTCCAACAGCCTTTGGAATGACCATGAGATTGGAAAATGAACTAAAAAGATAACAGTTTTTGTGAACCTTTAAATCGAGGTCCTTGACATGCACCATTTAATGACTGACTGGACCAACAAAGTATCCAAAAATTAACCATTAACCATTTTTCTTTCACTGGTGAAAGGAAAATGCTATTATAAAATGTGATGTATAAATGTATGTAAACTATTTTTAACCTTACTCAAACTCTCCTTCTAGGATTAAACAACTCTGGAGAGATGCGTGGGGTGCTGTGACCAACATACTACAGTGTGGTGTACTCACTAGAGGATGATGGTTTGCTTTTCATGCTCTACATACCTCATACCATACATCTTAACCAGGAGGACAGCGGTCTGCCTGATGATCCACACCAGGCGAAGCATTGAACCCTGAACAAGTGGCAGCACTAAGGGCAGCCATAGATCCCCTGGGACACTCCCAATCACGTGGCTCAGACATCTCTCGAGCTTCTGTCTAGTAAGTCCAACACTTACTAGGCTTACACTAAATGTAGAATAACATTTGCAACAGACATTATCTGAACTTTGTGTTCAACCACGTTTAATAAAGCTGCCATTCATGATAATTTCCACATTTTTATTTTTATTTCAGAGGACTTGTGTCAATCCAAGGACTTGATTTCCATCCTTTAGATAATTAACAAAATGAACATACCCTTTTACAGAAATGTTGTTTTCATTTGACATCCATGAGATTAATAAAATTTGAAGAATGTGTTTATTCCTAAAAGATTAAGAAATATTTGATGGAATAAAGCAGAAATCTAAAAAGAAATGATTCTGCATGTTGTAGTTTAAAAGACTGTGGACTGGAAGCTTCTTATTAAAAAAATATTTATTACATAAGATAATTGTTCAGTCCACAGCCTTTTAAACCACATTGCGCAGAATGTTTTTGTGTTATTTTATATAAAGCATGATTTGAAATTCCTATTTAAAATCACTGTTTGTCATTGGAACTGATTTAAAGTATCCCTTGCAGAGAAGCACAGACTAAATTGATTTAACACTAACATCACTAAGAGCTAACAAGACCATCAAGTTATTTGACTATAAATTTAGGCTTAGGTACAAGATCTGAAATCACACTCACAATTTTCACCAGCCCAAATCTGGTGTCATTTGTGTTGATGCATTCCATCAAGTCTTAAATGTTGGGAGGCTTGGTAGTGGGGAGGAAGATGGACTGTATAAAAGCATGTGATGACTCTGACAGCCTCGGACTCTGTATGAATGTGTGTGAATGGGTAAATGCTGACATGTTGTAAAGTGCTTTGAAGTAATCACAAAGATTGGAAAAGCGCTATATAAATGCAGTCCTTTTACCATTTATATATAAAGAGGTAAATTACTTCAATTGACTTGACTACCAAAAGGCAAGTAAAAACATATTTCAGGTTCTACATGACTCAGACATGACAAGAAGCAGTTCACTCCATCACCTAGTTATTATAAGAAATGTAAATATTCTGGGTAGTTCTTTGCGAAAAAACAGACTGCACACAACAAATTCAAGGTGAACCTTCAAGTCTGCATTGCATGAATGTGTGCTTTAAAAAATGCAACGGCACTAATTGCTAGGTCTGAGATGCTGTCTCTGATGTCAACATGCAAATGTAGTGGTTTTGATGATGCGTGACTGTGAAGCGCTGTGTGTCTGGACAACCCTGCAACCCTGGTCAGGTCTGGAAAGGTCTTCCAATCTATAAATTAATGAAATATTTTGAAAACAGCAAAAGTAATCAACCAAAAGCTTTAAACAAAGACCACTAAAGGTTGTAACAAATACATTAGAAACCCTTTTCTTTGCAGTGGCAGAAGGACCTACAGAACTTGTTGGCTGATTCTGCAAAGGTGTAACCTGTGAAGATGTGCCAGATGGTCCTTCCATTGCTTCTCCTTCCACTCCACTGCTGTCAAACGAGTGCCCATCTAGAGGTGAAGACACAATAATGTCTATATAACAATGCTACAAATGTACAATTAAGTGCAAAAGTGTACACTCCCTTTTCTGAGAAATTAATAATGGACTAAGACAATGAAAAAATAAGATTTTGTCAAAAAGTGTTTTGCTAATTTATGTTTTAAAATGTTCCTTCAGTGTCACAAATAAAAACAATGGTCTAAAGATTTAGGGAAATAATCAAAATACTACTAGTTCAGATGTTTCTGAATTCTGAAACAACTTAAATGTTATTCTGTCTTGTAGCTGTCTCTAATCTCTGAGTATGGTCAGGGCAGCATCTGAACCCTCTAAATTGATATGTCTGCTAACTCAAATTGCATGGTCGAACAATATATTTTCCATTATATTCAAGTCTAGAGACTGGGAAGGCCATGGCAAAACGTTCACTTTGTTCTCTCCAAAAAAAAGCATTTAATAATGTGTTGTCAACAACAGTCAGGTGTAATGTAAAGTTTGTGTACTAATTAGTAACCATGTTAAAACTCATACGGATGGTATGGCTCCTTAAGTGTCATGTTGATAAAAATAAATTGTTCATATTTTGTCATTTCAAAGTAAGGAGAATACAAACCTTTGCAATAAACTGTGTGTATGCAATGTAAAAAAGAAAAAGGCAAATTAGTTATGCACCAAGGCATCTCAATGAGACCTTATCAAGTGCCTTCTCAGCATCTAGGGTAACCATTCCCACCGGGAGATTCTGTTTCTCAGCCGTCTTTACAATGTTTAATGTTCGTCTCACATTATCAACAAGCTGTCTTTGACTGATAAACCCAGTTTGCTCTGGATTTATTAGTTGTGATATAATTGTTGCTAATATGGTGGCTCGTACTGATGATAGAAGTTTATGATCTGTGATTAAAAGAATGATTGGCCTATAAGATGAACAAACTTTTACCTTGTTTATATAATTATGTTATAATTGCAGAGTTCCATGTCACTTCCCATGTTTCATTACCTAATGCCCAATTGTAGGCTTTGCATAGAAGTGGAACAAGGTTATACTGAAATTCTTTGTAAAAGTAGTAGTATAGCCTTCACTTCTTGGAGACTAATTGATTTGCTATCTAATTCTGGCCCCTTATTACTGTGTTTGTGAGTGTTTTTTTTTTTGTTTAGCTGCACCAATGATGCTGTGTTTTAAGTTTGTAGGCTAACCCCTTAACCTTATGTATTTTTTGTTATTCTTCAATGTTCCTTTAAAATAATTTTTCTTGCATTTTCTTTTTGTTTCCTGAACTAGGCATAGGATATTATTTCACCCCTGAGAACAACCTTTGGTCCTTTTCATAATATTAGTGGATTTATCTCTTCTGTATCATTATGCATTATACTTTCTGTTATTACTCTTTTATGCTTTGCTTTAAACTAATTTCCTGAAAGAAGGTAGTTATGGAATCCTCAAATACCAGCATGGTTTTCCTTACTACTCCTTCAAGTAATTTGTAAAGGTGCATGATCCGATAAAAGTATTTGGACAACTTTAATATTTTTTACTATGGATAGGTCTTTAAAAAAAGAAGACAAAATAATCAAGTCTCCTGTAAATGAGGAATAATATGCATAATCCCTTTGTTGGATTTAAAATTCACAGTTACATCCACCATTCCAACCTCTTCAGAGAATTATGTTTTGAATTACTTTGGGAATCAATTTTTTCATTCATCAATAAATTTAAATCTCCTAGCACCTCTAATTTGTAGTGTAATTAAATAAATAATATTCTCAATTGCACTTGGACCTTCCTCAGGGGGTTGTATATATTTAATAGTGTAATATATTCTCCATCTAACTTTCCTACCACAAAAGCATATATGTCCCCTTTGTCACATACTCTATTCTCTTCCTTTAAATTAGGTTGTGGTTCCTTATCATAGTTAAGTCCCCCTTTTTGGGATGAGTGACAGGATGAATAAAAAACCTAGGTATTAAACAGTTTTACTTATTTCTCATTTCCACTTTAGACAAATACCATGCATAAATACAATAGCTCCCCTATGTGGTTTAATTACTGCAAGCACTTTGCTTCTCTTAATTGGCTTGTTCAGGCCATTAACATTTAATGAAATTATGTTCATGTTCACACACAACTACATAGTATTTTTTTGTTTTAAAGGACTACACTCTGCACCCACAGTTCTCCATTTTTTTCCCAAAAATGCATCCCGTAGACCTTAAATTGTGTAGATATTTTTAATTACCTTATTTGTAAATACAAACAATGTATCCGTTCTCAAATTTCTTAGTATAAAACCAAAAAAATAAACAAAATTAAGAAAAGAAAGAATACGACTTCCACTTGTACAACTGAACACCTAAGGTAGCTGTACACCGTTGTCCACGCCCTATAGAGTATTTAAATAAGAAATATTGCCTTAAAAATGTTTTTAACTATTTGAAAATGGTTGTATTGCTTCACGAGGAAAAATTGTTTGTTAGATTCTTCTGCGTTGCAAAGTAACTCTGCCTTTGCCTTCTTAAGCCTTTGAGAAGTGTCAACATATCCTAGCCTTTATTGCTGTGTAACTGGAAATTGACGAGGCTAAGTTCTTCCCTCAATAGGGATTTTGAACAGATGCATAAAATGAGCGCAGCACTGGTTGAGGTTTTCTGCCACGTAACTGTCAGTCTGTTGATGATTTCTTTACATTAACCAGTCTGTGATATCTGGCAGAGCCCATCCCGTGTTCCCTTTAGAATTTACTTCCTGTCTGCCGGAGAACTAATGTGTGTTTTTGGCCAAAGCTGATTTTGTTAGATTTACCGGACTTCTTTCTGTAGATTGATATGATTGGACATGGTCCAATATAGACCTAGACATAGACCTTAGAATATCGAAATTTACCTATCAGAATCAAGTATTCAGCAAAGACATGTATGAAATGTAGATGGTTGTAACATTTCTATAGTTTTAGGGAAAGTGGCAATAGTGTCAAAATGTGTGTGCGTGTTCATATGTGTGTGTGTGTGTGTGTGAGAGAGAGGGTAAATACCAGTCTTTAAGTTTGTAGTGGTTCTCGGTTTAGCTTTGTTATTTTCCAAAAAGCGCAACAATGTCCTTGATGATCGGATACTTCAGTTCGGGTACGAACCTTGTCCCAACCATCCCAGCCCATGCTGTTCTTTTCGCTCGTGGTTTAGGGCTCAATGTATAGTTTGTGTATTTTGGTGGACGTAGCTATTTACATCCCCACCTACTTTCTATAAGTATCACTGAGCTCAGTTTAATTTGAATACATTTTTTATTTTTTATTATAAACTTTGTGATTAGAGTAGATTTATTTAGATTTAGGTTAGCTAAAAACAGAATGACAATTATCCTAATTTGGTTAGGATTAACTAGGTTAGGTTAAACAAAATCTCAAGACATATCTTTTTTACCTCGGCATTCTCTATCTTAATCCACAGCCATCTTTGATCTACCCTCTTTTACTGTGCTATGTTCATTCTGTTGTTGCTCATTGTATTGCAACTTTGCACGAAAGGCGTTGTATAAATAAATTAAGTTTAAGATCCTGCGGTCATGCACTTTAAGCAACACATTTATCATCCTACCCATGAAACAGTAACTTGTAGAGTTAACATTAGATTTTTAACCAGCAACAACCACAAACTCACCTGTTGGCCGCTCATTTTGTCAGATTTAACATTATCTAGAAAGCCATCATCCCCTTCTCCAGTGTCCACAGCGGTCCACAGTGGCGGTGGACAGCTGGCGATCTGCTCTGCTCAACCCCCCTGTGACTTTGAATTAGTTAAATCCCAGGATGAACAGAGGAATTGAGTGCCTGATGGGACACAGTTTAGGCACTGGATCACAGCTTCCAAGGCACTGCACTGTTGACAGGAATGAAGGCTGATTCTTTCAGCAGCCAGCTTGAAAGGTTCCATATCAACCGTATGTGACTGTACATTACGTGTGGATGAGCAATTCAAACATGGTTAAATCATTAAATTTGATTTATGGAAGAAATGACAATTATGTAACATGAAAGACAAATGAAAGATGGAGCTGCTGGTGCTGGCAGATTTTCCTCCTGCAGACCTGAGACCTGCAGCCTCTGGGACAAATGTGTGTCTAACAAATGTTTGTTGTTTTAATCAACTATAACTGAATAAGAACTATTTATTTTGCATGGATATCCTATATTACATCTCCTTAGTTATTTTTATCATTAACACAAAACATACATTTGCATATGAATCATGTTTTGCCAAATGAGTATTAACATTAGCTGTTGTAACTCTATAAGCCCAAACTTACTAATGAGAACATAACGCCACAAACAACTTAAATGAATAAAAAAAAGCTAGACATAGTGAAACCATGTAGGTCTGAATTTATACCACACCTGTAAAATCTTGGCCTTACAATCAACAATGTCAAAAAACTGGACCATGGTAAGATCTAACTGCTGACTCCTGCTTGTACAGCAAAGCCAACATATTACATCAATGTGGTCATACATGTTGCATAATATCTTCTTTTTTTTTTTAAATACATCAAGACTGTGACATACGCTCTTCTCAATGCAAATAAGAGAAACTAGGGGACAGCGTGGTTGACCTCCTTATAGGAAGGAAAATAGAGGTGTCCTTTTTCTTTGCATCCCTTTAGCCATGCAACAAGATACAAATTACTTTCCCCCAGAAAAATCTGCAGGCAGATACAGCAAACCATTAGAAACCCATAATCTATAAATCACAGTGGCAATAAAAGTTTCCTACCTCTTTGCAGCCATTTTCCTGACCACTCTACCTTCTTCCCTTGGGCACTCTGCACATACTCTGCCATCCCTGCTGTGGTTCCCCCTCCGACTGCTAACTCAATTCTACATCCTGAGGCTTTCCACGTCTCAGAGGACAGAAAGTGCATTTGAAGGTGCCCTTAGCTCTCTAGGGAGAAATGTATTATGAGGCAAATCTATAAAGACGGAGAGGCTGGAAGAGGCAAAGTCTGCCTGTGGTTTATTTTAGAAAGAGGTGATGGCTGTTAGTGGGACATGAGGTAATTTGAAATCATTTATTTATACTGAATAATCTCAAATCTTCGCCTGTGCTTTGTGAGCGATGCTATCAAGAGACTAAAATCACCGAGCAGATTCATTCACAGTCTTCACTTGCTGTCAGTTCTTCATAAGCTAAGGTGTAGCAGGTCACATAATGTGTATACAGAGACAAACATGTGACACATTGAAGAATGAGTAGAGAAACAGGACATATTATGTGAATTATATGTTATAGCCTTCACAGTCAATTAGGAGTAGTTCTGATAGCCGGATCCTGGATATTTGAAGCTCAGAATTCTTTATCAAATCTTTGATTCAAGATCTCTCTAAAATGGTCTTTTTAGCCTCTTTCTGGAACTACAGATATCTATAAACTAAACTGCTAAGTAAACAAACACAAGCTGACTCAACAACATACCTTTTAACAAGACTGGTTAAATTACAGGCAACGATTATTGTTTGTGTGAATGTCTTAGGTCCTTAATGACCCTTAGGGACTTCCTGAGGCACCGCTAAGTGTACATCCCCTGCAGGAGGGCTGTTCAAATCCAGTGTTGTGCTGGGCCGTGTGCACCACTCTCCTCAGCGCCTTGCAGTCCATGCTGGTGCAGCTGCCATACCAGGTGATGAAGCTGACTGTCAGGATGCTCTCTATAGTGCCGCAGTAGATGGATTAGGGGCCTCAGGTCAGATTTCTTTAGGTGCATAAGGCCGTACAGAAGCTGTTGGGCTTGTTTGACAACTGTTGGTATGTGGCTCGTCCATGTAATGTCCTTTTGGATGTTTTCACCACAAGCGCTTGAATTTTTCTACTGTCTCCACCAATGTGCCATTGATGGTGATTGGGGAGGTGAGCTTTTTTTTTCACCAAGATTGAGATGTGTGATTACTGTCAGGATTTCTGCGATGCTGATTCCCAAGAACTTAAAACTCTTCTGTTACTTCACTTCAGCTCCACTGATAGACAGGGTTTTTATGTCTTTGCCTCCCTTTTTTCTAAAATCAACAAACAGCTCCTTGGTTTTGCTGACGTTGAGAATTAAGTTTTTGTCTGAACACCATTTAGCAAAATTGTTGATTTTCTCTCTATATGAAGTCTTATTGTTGTTTGCAATCTGGTCGAAGACGGTAGTGTCACTCGAAAACTTCACAACAGAGTTCTCTTCATGTGTGGAGTGTACAGCGTGAACAGGACGGGGCTAAGCACACAGCCCTGGGAGACTCCACTGTTCTATACTAGAGTGGAAGAGGTGTGACCACCAAACTGACAATATTCATGAGTAAGTGTGAACACTTTCGAAAAAGAAAATTCCCACTTTGAAGTTAGGGTGGATGATGCTAAAACCAAAAATCGATCTCTGAATTTGCGTTTTATCTATGTTCCAGAAAAGGCTAAAGGCTTTCATGTTGTTGGCTTCGGGACAACGTATGCTGCTTCTCCTTGGTAAGGACAATTTTCCAACTTCCCCAGTCATTGAAAGGGCACTGTTCTCCCACCTGGCATCGTCAGGACGCTAGAGCTGGTCTTGGTGCTGGCCAATCTCGGTCAAACTTCCAGGACAAGGTGAAAATAGCGCAGAGCTTATCAAGAGACGCAGGGATTTCAACCTGGTCAAGAAAAAACTCAACATGAAATGCTCACTGCGGTATCTATCTACACTGAGAGTGATGGTCGATGATTCTCCATGATGGAATATGTGAATGATGTATGATCTTTATCATTCTCAATCCTGCTTCGCTTCTTTCTTTCCCTGGGTGACTGTAAGCGGTAGCTTTAATTGACACTCTCAACTGGAATGGACTGTCAATGATGTGAGCACTCTCTGGACTTAATAATCTCCAAGAGTCTAAACATTTCTAAGGTTGTGGTGACTGATGCTGTACTCTCTGATCATTCCTGTGTTTTCTTTGGTAGCTCTATCTCTGTGCACACAAGTGTACACAAAACGGTATATCACTGAAAACACCTGGGAAATATATATTGAGAATGTCTCTTCCACACGTTCCCTCTCGCGAGTCAATGAGCTTGTAGATCATTTCAATTATAAAATTACAAATGTTATTGATGCTATTGCACCCACCAAGATGAAGGCTGTCTCTGGTAAGAAAAGATCTCCATGGAGAAATTCTAAGAATAGAAAAAAGAAAGTGTCAAAAAGTTGAACACGAATGGCAAAAAACTCATCTCCAGGCTCATAATGGCATCTATAAAGAGAGACTTCGCTTTTATAATTTGGAACTGAGAAATGCAAGGTGGTCCTTATTCTCTGACATCATTGCCAAAAACAATAATAATGCACATTCCGTTTTTGCTACTGTCGACAGACTAACAAACCCCCCTTTGTCAGTAGCCTCTGAACTTCTATCTACCAGAGTTGCCTCTATCTTCACTGAGAAAAATTCAGAAAATTAGACAAGCAGTCACTGCCTCCATATCAGGTACAGGATGTGCTGTCCACTTAAAATACCATAACACAATTTTATCCGATCAACTATAAAAACCCGGAGGACATTATACAACATCTGAAATGTTGGTTGAGTGTTACACAAAGGTGTGGACTAATTTATCGATGTGTTTATAGGCGACATGTGGAGGGGAAGAACAAAATGATAAAAGAAAGAAACAGGCTTAAGCACAAAATAGAACAACCTCAGGAAAGATTAACAAACAGAGAAAAACAGAAAGAAAAACGTTTTTATACAACATTTAAAGAAGCATTCCAATTCAGCGCAATCAAAGGTGAACAAGCTAAAGGCAAATTGCCCCCAAAAAAAACAGAATCAGCAAGACGTTGCTGTATCATTAATCACTAATTAAAGACATCAGTAACAAATATCCACAGGCCACCAGAGAAAGCAAGAGACAACTAATTGCAAAAGTGACAACAGGGAGAACAAGCATTGAGTAAGCATTGGCAACACAAGGAGAGTCTTAACTTTGAAAGGAAGAAGACCAACAGGTTCACTGATGAATTCAACAACAGAGTGAAGACCTTCTATGTAAGAGATAATGTCAGTAAGATCACAACAGGGACCGAACAAACATTCACAAGGGACATAGTCAAGAGGCAGAAAAAGTTCCTGATGGATACACTGAAAAATCTTCACCCAAGAGTTTTATCTAAGAACTCTGATGACACTTGATTGACATTAGATACAGAGGAAGTTTTAGAAGAGGCACTGCAAGGGCAAAGTAAAAGGAAAAACTAAATTGTAACAGAAAGAGAGGAAGAACTGAAAAAAAAATTGGAAGAAAATATTGTTGTGCATTTTGGATTCATTATATAGTCATTTGGTGGTAGTTAAGTAGGAAACAGGAAAGTGTGGGGATATTAGTAGAAAATAGTAGAACATTTTACATTTAGTCCAGAACCAAAGCAGAAAATCAGACAAGACATGACACATGTCTCTAACTGTAAACAAAAGGGCAGGAAAAAAGCATGGCTTTGAAGTTACATGTATGCAACTGACTGAAGATCTGTCATGTATGTTTATTTCCACATGTCTTGACAATATGCATGAGCGTGATTGGAGGGGAGGAGATCATGAGCAGCATCAACAGCTGCAGCAAAACAGAGACAGGGGACAGAGAGGGTCAGACACATGCAGAAATTGGAAAGCCTGGTCAATGGGCCAGACAGTGTCAATTTATCTATTTAAAGTTAACTGATGCTTTTGAAACCCTTCCAATAATTAACCTTTTTGTAAGTGGTAAATTATTACGTTTCTGAAACGTCACACAGGAGCAACATGCTCATCTATATCTATGAAAAACCACAATAGAGAATTTGCTAGAAGAATAGATAGAAGAAGCTTCAATTATCCAACCTGTAGGAATTAACTAGACATCTGTTGATTTATCATGTAGATATACTAACACTAGTACAAGGCAAAAGATACATACTGGTTGTGATTGACAGATACAGTAGATGGGTAGAAGCAATACCAACATACCAACAACAGGCCTGCTGCCAAATCAACAGCTACATTTTTGTGCTGAGGTGTTTTCCAGATTTGGAATCCCTGAGAAAATCAGCTCTGACAATGGTCCGGCCTTTACACAAAGCCTTATAGAGACAATTGCAAAAGCATTGAGGTAGGATGTGTATAGCACCCACAGTCACAGGGAATGCTAGAAAGGGTTAATGGGAGCTTGATAACCAAAATAGCTCAAATATGTGAAGATGGCAAAATTAATTGGGTAGAAGCATTGCAATTAGCACTAATGGGCATGATAATGCAAACCAACAACAACACACTGTTACAGCCAACAGGCTCCTTGTCTGTTCTCTGTGTTGCCTGTCTGTTTGTGTGGGTGTGTCCTTGTCTCTGCTCTAATTGAGCACACCAGCTGCAATTACCTCATCACCGACAGTATATCTACCCTGGGCTTTCCTCCACTCTTCACCAGATCGTTAACCGTCGACAGTATGCTCCTGCCCCACCTGCCTGCATGCTTCTCCAGCCATTCCCCTGCCTGCCTGCCTCTCCGCCTCTCCAGCCATTCCCCTGCCTGCCTGCCACATTGTGCTCCACCCTGCTCCCAGGCAATAAACCCGTTTTTTTGTGTCTGTGTCTGCAAACTGTCTGCATCCTGTGTCTGTGTCCTGCGCTTGGGTCCACCTGCAACTAAAGCTGAGTCATAACACACACACACACATACCACCGCATGAAATGCTTACGGGTCGACCCATGCCTTTGCCTTATCTCAGAGGCTCATACAATGATCCTCCACTTGAGCAACTTGAAAGAGTTGTCCATTTTTGAACAGGTGAAAGGAGCTAAGGACCTAGGGGAAGTCCAGCCAGGCGACTGGTTGAACATCAAGGTGTTCAAAATAAAGTACAACAAGCCCACAATGATGGGACCCTTCAAGGTGACCCTTGCAACCCCAATGGCTCTCAAGGTTGAAGTTCACAGTGGTAGCCCAAATTGGGGGCTGAAGTAGATGACAGCGAGGGCTAAGACTAGCCCATCCTGAAAACAATGATCGCACTGAAGTGACTGTGCTCGGTCGCTGTCCCTGACAGAGCTTCCGCAATCCTAAAGACGTCAATCAAAGACTTCCTCCAGGTCCGCAAAACACTGCTAAGCTTTAATGTAAAGATCTGAACTGAAGAAATTCACCAGGATGGATTCACCAGTCTCTGCTGTTCCGGCCTAGTCATTATTGACTGACTGCGGAGGGAGTGGACGAGGGCTCCCCGCTGACGCTCGCCTTCACATTGTAAATTTCCCCGCTGTGGGATGAATAAAGGATTTCTGATTCACATCTTGCTGCCATGTATCTAAACACCTATTTAGATCTCATAATGTATTTTATGAAGTATAAGAGTTGTCGTGCTAAAGTAAAAGTTGGTTCAAAGCTCCAAGTCGCAAACGATGACTCGTAAATAGAAAAGCACCAGTTGGTAAACTAAATATTTGATTTTATTTAGTACTTTTCATTCATTATTTTTCACGTTATTTTTTGTTCTCATTCAGGTTTAAACACAAAAGAATGTACGCTACTGCTGGAAGTTTTCTCCTCATTTGACATTAAGAGGTTTTGTTTTCCAGAATTGATCAGGGAGTCAGGTACAGTTTGGCTTTTACTCCCTCAAAGAGGGAGGACAAATGTTCCAGATTGTACAACTGTGATGGTGGAACCCCTCAGGATGAGAACCAGGTTTTAATGGCATCATCTGTGTAAATACTGAGACAGGTTTCTCAAGTGGAGACGGACTCTATCATCACAGATAGAGATGGGATTATTTTTTGGTGTATGATTTTTAAGACACAAAGGGGGGAAACAAGGAAAATATATCTTACCAAATGTTGATGAGTGTAACACAAACAGAGTGAAAAATCATAACTACTTTTTTATAGCAACATTGAATATTCTGAAATATAATGGTGTATGAGAGTGAGGAGGGTGGTCAAGAATGAGTAGAAAATAGTGGCAGGGGTGTGGGAATCAGACCACCCACACAGCCTGAGCCGGACACCATCATCTTTGAAAAACATTGTATAACTAGGACCATGCCTCAATGCAGAACATTGGTGTCCACTGTCAGCAGAAATAGAAGGGGGCTGTAAGCTAAAATGATAAGATCCACACAAGGTGGGGTTATTGACTTGTATAAATGTGAATGTTCTTTGACTCTGAGTTCAGCTGCTCTGCAGATCAACTCTGTTTATTCTACTTTGATCTCCAGTAAATCTATTCAGATTGAATTCTGAAGTCCCTCTTGTTTTTAGTTAGAGGTGTTTATTGAAGCTTTTGAAAAACGTGGCTGAGAATCAGAAACCATCTGGCCCAGTTCAAGACTTCTAGCCACATTAATCCACGCACTCACACACACACACTCACACACACACACACACACACACACACACACTCAAACACTCTTACTTTACTTTTCTCTAGTCAGATATTTAGTTAAATTAGATATTGCGTGTTTTACATGTACTATCTTCTTAATAAATGCTGCTTTGTTCAATGTTGTACAAAAGTAATTACTGCTAACCCTTAATATGAATTCTGAAATCCTTCAACCTTTACTAGCTATTGATATGGTAATTTTGTTTATAGTTATCAATCTAATTATTAATCAGAGTTCCTAATTCATAGTATATTTTATGAGACTACATTGCCTGGCTATTGTTTTACTTTGACACAAAGTCGGTTCTCTGTTGAGGTGACTTAATGTAAATTAAATCATACTTATTAATATAATGAACAATTACTGACTCCTGATATAATTTTAATGCCTTTTGAGCTTCTGAACCTACTTCATTGTAGTGTTTCTATCAACCAACCCCTATTTATTATTTTATTATAATTCATAATTTTACTGATATTAATTATCATTAATATTTGTTAAAAACCACGCTTGATCATACCAAATCCTAACAATACCAACTGCTGCTGTGACCATAGCCAGCCAGTAAAGGGAATCCACAGGCACAATCAGAAATGTTGGTGAAAGAGGTGTGGGCCAGACTTTCAGGATGAATGCCATGAAGCAAGAGGCACACGCACACACTCACTCACACACACACACACACACACACAACTTCAATTGCCTCATACAAAATATCTTAATAACCTATTTGAGCCACTTACATTATTCACTGACAGCAGTGTGACAGTAACAGCCATGTCCACTCCTCAAGATCCTCCTATCACACCCAAACCAAACGTTTGATACAGTTTGATATGTTCAGTCAGTTCACAAGGTTAAGTGCATGTTAAAAAGGTCCAAAGTGTGTTTTAGTGAAACTCTCCTGTGGTTTGTTTTGACCAGAGATTTGGGTCTTAAGCCTGAGACAGCAGTTGCCTCTACTACGCAGCAGGATGACGGTAGATCACCATTGTAACTTATGGTGCACACCTGGCCTGCTCCGGAGCAGGTCAGATAAGAGATCAACTCATATAAAAGCAACGCACAATCAGAGCTTGGTGCGTGGATCAAGAGAGGGTCTAAGTAGGGCAAGAGTGTCCAGAGACCGGCAATATCTTTTAATTTTAGCCTCATTCTTTCAGCTTCAACCCCAGCGTTGTGAAAAGGACTTGGGAGCAAATAAATAAAATATTTAAAAAACATAATTCAAAGCAGTGAGCGGACTTGCTTTCATATATTGATAATCACCCATGCACAGCATACATAAAAGTACCCGGAGCAAAGTAACAAGTCAATGTAATGTGTCACACTCTCTTTTCATATAGTCATCTCATATATTCACTGATTCACTGTCAGCTTCTTGAGTCAAAGTCCTGTCAGAGGCTGTATGCATTGCCTTGCATTAGTTTGCTCCGGGCTTTATATGCATGCTGTGAAGATATAAAAGTAATCCTGCTTACTTTTTTTCTTTGCTCCCAAGTCCGGTTAACGCCAGCAGGTTTGCAGCTGAAAGAATAAGGCACGTCATACACGTCATAATTTAAATACACAAATTAGTCAGATCTACTCGCACCCTGGATGAGGCAGTGATATTATAAACCTGTTCATTTACACATTCACACAGTGAGGGATTTTTTCCAGTTGTTCTTCCTGCATTTACGAATAGCTCTGCTGACAGTTCACTTGTCCCTGTTTATGATTGGTCATACGCTGCAAACCCCGCCCATTTTATATGAACGCGCTCACAGTCAGAACGAGAAACCCTGGCTTCACTTACCGAGTTGATAACCACCGTCGCAGCAGTGCTTAGCAGGATCGTGGTTGTTAGGATTAGAGAAGCCAGATAACGCAAAGATATCCTGGGTATGTTGAACTCACTTCGTAGTACAGGCCTTCAGTTACTCACATGTGGGCATACACACACACACACACACACACACACACACACACACACACACAAATGTTTTATTTTGATAACCTATTCAGTCAGTTAACAATGTTTTGAAGTATTATAGCTAAGTAGCTATATTGGTATTGTGGTTGTTGTTGTTGTTGTTATTGTCATTGTTTTTCCTGCATTTGTATTAATAAAACTCAGTTCAATTGCAATTCTTTGTATTTATATTATCCTTCTTAAATGGTTGCATAGTGAAATACAACGATCATAGAAAGTCTTACAGTCAATTTGGGAGTAAAGAATACTTATTTGTATGTTAAGCTGTATTTTTTTCTTGAATCCTGTTAACCTTTTCAACCCCATTACTTTAGTCTCAAACCTGTCACGCCTACCACAAACTACATCTTTGGAAAAAAAAAAATGAGGAGGTTACTTTCACAAAAAAGTGCCCATTTCAGGCTTTAGTATAGCAAAAGTATGAGATAGTGTGTCATTTTTTGCAATTATTGAATCAGACATTTGATTATAGGAAAATGTCTATATCATTACAAATACATGTCCTAACCATATTCAAACATCTTTCATGGTGCCCATATTATAAGAGGGATTTAATGTCTGAGGTGGGAAAATATGTTTTTCAGGAAGTTAAATATGTCCTTAACGTTGTAGGGTGTACAGAAAGTAATACATTTTGGTAAAAAAATGTCAAAGTCCAAATTGTACCTGTTTTGTGGAATGACTCATTTATAACTGTTAAAAATGGTGTACCGCAAGGATGTATTTAGGGTATTTTCTTTTCTCTATTTTTATTAATAATCTTCCAAAAAATGGTTCTAATTGTTTTGTTTAGTCATATACAGATTACATGGTTATATACACATCTGATTCTGATATTACTAAAATGTAAAGCTCTTTGCAATCAGAATTTTCTCTTGTTGAAAAATAGGTAAATAATCTCATATTAAACAAAGTCTTGTAGTATGTTATTTGGCAGTTAAGGTAGATAAATGCTAAATCATTGATCCGCTGGGTTGGCTATTAATTTCACTGATTTCACTCCACTTAATGATGTAAATACATTTAAATACTGAGGACTTCTAGTTTAATTCTGAATTGTCTTTTAGGCCTCATATATAAAACAAATGGCAGTCTCAGAATACCTTATACTGTAGATCAATTAATTGTTTTACTCTCCAAGTAAGAAAATGTCTTATTTCTCATTATTGACTATGGTGACATCAGATACCAGAACACCTCTGAAACTCATCTTTATCCTTTAAATGTAGTGTACAAGAGGTGTAGCAGTCCAATTTCCCTCAGTTGTATGGAAAGGAAACCCTGCGAGGGCAGAGGAAACGAGGAAATGTGTTTTTTAGAGGAATGAGACGTGCTTTCCACCGAAGCATCACATGAAGCGACGTCTGTTTCTGAAGTCGCTGATCAGCTGTCAGTCTGCTTTAACAGCTGTAGAGACTTTTGATGGAGATTGAGTCTGTACACATGCGCACTGTGCTAATACTAATAAAGACACAGTTATCACAGTCAGAGCAGCAGCAGCCGGGTACCTGTCTTACAAACACCTGTACATGAATACTAAAGAATACTGTGTCCTGCTGAGAGGCTCAGGGACCTTTTCTACAGGCAGAATGCATTTATATTACTTATTCTATATTTGTGTCAATATTTATTGATATTCTGATTGATCCCTCGTGCTTCAAAGAAGCCACAGTCATTCCTGTGCCGAATAAGTCACCTCCATCCTGCTTCAATGATTACCGCCCTGTAGCGCTGACTTCCACCATTATGAAGTGCTTTGAGAGGCTAGTCATTAAGGAAATCAAATCCGCCCTCTCTGGACTTGTTTCAGTTTGCATATCGAGCCAACCGGTCCTCTGAGGATGCAATCTCCTCTTCTCTTCAACCAGCCCTCTGCCACCTAGACACAAGGGACTCATATGTTAGGATGCTGTTCATAGACTTCAGCTGAGCATTTAACACCATCATCCCAAAGCAGCTAGTTTGTAAACTAACAAACCTGGGCCTCAGCCCCTCTCTCTGCAACTGGCTGCTGGACTTCCTCACTGCAAGACAGTAATCTGTACGGGTTGGCAACAACACATCAGACACTATCACCCTGAGTACGGGGGCCCCTCAAGGATGTGTGCTCAGCCCCCTGCTCTTCACCCTGCTGACCCACGACTGCACACCCACCTACAGCTCAAACCACATCGTCAAGTTTGCGGACGATATAACTGTAGTTTATCTCATCAGCAACAACGATAAGACAAACTACAGGAAGGAGGTGAACCAGCTGGCCACATGGTGCAAAGATAACAATCTCTTCCTCAACGTAGGGAAAAGAAAAGGAGATTGTTATCAACTTCAGGAGAAGCTACACCCAACACCCCCACCCACTGACCATCAAGTGAGCAGGACCAAATTCCTGGTGGTGAAGATCACTGAGGACCTCTCCTGGAGTAACAACACCACCTCACTCGCCAAGAAAGCCCAGCAGCGCCTCTACTTCAACCGCAAACTAAAGAGAGCAGGGGCCCCAACACCCAGCATGTACTCCTTCTACCGAGGCACCGTCGAGAGTACCCTCAGCAGCTGCATCAGTGTGGTTCGGAATCTGCACCGCCTCCAACCGCAAGACCCTGCAGTGCATAATGAATACTGCTGAAAGAATTATTGATGCCTCACTCCCGACACTCCAGGACATTTTCAACACCCGCCTCACCCACAAAGCACTCAGCATTGTGGGTGACCCCTCCCATCCCTCCCATCCCTCCAACTGCCTCTTCAGTCTCCTGCCTCCAGGGAGAAGGTTCCGCAGCCTCCGGTCGAGCACAAATAGACTCAGAAACAGCTTCTTTCCCCAGGCTGTGAGGATGCTGAACTGTCTCCCATACATATATGTATACATACATACACATCTGAACACCCACACACATACATACATACATATATATATATATATATATATATATATGGGTGTTCAGATGTGTATGTATGTATGTATACATATATGTATTCATATATGTATATATACACTGCTCAAAAAAACAAAGGGAACACTTAAACAACACAATGTAACTCCAAGTGTATCACACTTGTGTGAAATCAACCTGTCCAGTTAGGAAGCAACACTAATTGTGAATCAATTTCACCTGTTGTTGTGCGATTGAAACAGACAACAGGTGGAAATGAGAGGCAATTAGCAAGACTGCCCCTATAAAGGAGTGGTTCAGCAGGTGGTGACCACAAACCATTACTCTGTTCTCGTCATTTCCGGCTATTGTCTTGGTCACTTTTGAATTTGGTTAGTGTTCGCAGCCCTGGAGGTAGCATGAGGCGATGTCTACAACCAACAGAAGTTGCCCAGGTTGTGCAGCTCATCCAAGATGGCACATCAATGCGAGCTGTGGCAAGAAGGTTTGCTGTGTCTGTCAGCACAGTGTCCAGAGCATGGAGGACATACCAGGAGACAGGCCAGTACACCAGGAGACGTGGAGGGGGGCCGTAGGAGGGCAACAAGCCAGCAGCAGGACCGCTACCTCCTCCTCTGTGCAAGAAGGAACAGGAGGAGCACTGCCAGAGCCCTGCAAAATGACCTCCAGCGGGCCACTGATGTGCATGTTTCCGCTCAAACTGTCAGGAACAGACTCCACGAGGGTGGTATGAGGGCCCGACGTCCACTAGTGGGGCCTGTTCTTACAGCCCGACACCGTGCACGGCGATTGGCATTTGCCAGAGAACACCAATATTGGCAGATTCGTCAGTGGTGCCCTGTGCTCTTTACAGATGAGAGCAGGTTCACACTGAGCACATGTGACAGACGTGACAGAGTCTGGAGACTCCGTGGAGAACGTTATGCTGCCTGCAACATCCTCCAGCATGACCGGTTTGGTGGTGGGTCAGTAATGGTGTGGGGAGCCATTTCTTTGGATGGCCGCACAGCCCTCCATGTGCAAGCCAGAGGTTCCCTGACTGCCATTAGGTACCGTGATGAGATCCTCAGACCCATTGTGAGACCATATGCTGGTGCAGTGGGCCCTGGTTTCCTTTTAATGCATGACAATGCCAGGCCTCATTTGGCTTTAGTGTGTCACCAGTTCCTCCATGATGAAGGTATTGATGCTATGGACTGGCCTGCCTGTTCCCCAGACCTGAATCCAATTGAGCACATCTGGGACATCATGTATCGTTCCATCCACCAATGCTACGTTGACTGATGCTTTAATCCAAGTCTGGGAGGCGATCCCTCAGGAGAACATCCGCTGCCTCATCAGAAGCATGCCCAGGCGCTGTAGGGAGGTCATACAGGCACGTGGAGGCCACACACGCTACTGAGCGTCATTTTGACTTGTCTGGAGGAATTTTCGCTGACGTTGGAGCAGCCTGCAATGTGATTTTCCACTTTTGTTTTGAGTATGGTTCTGAATCCAGACCTCCATGGGATGATGATTTTGATTTACATTGATCATGTTTATGTTTTGTTCTCAACGCACTCTTCTGTGTATTGAATAACGATTTACAACGAGAGAGAGAGAGAGAGAGAGAGAGAGAGAGAGAGAGAGAGAGAGAGAGAGAGAGAGCTCATTATTTAATAACCCAGAATATGATTATGGTGTCTTCTTCACTCTGCATTCTTCCTATCTCTGAATGAAATTGTATCCATAATTCAAGTTAATGGGAGAAATAAGAGATCATGAAAAGAAAAATCTTTCTTATAAAATGAAAGTTGTTTGTGGTCCTTTTTGTTGTTCAGATCTATAATTAACAGATTTTTAACGAGATGGTAAATCAAAAAAACAAATACAGTATAAAGCTTTAGAGTTTAATGAGCTTAATCTGTGATCCGTCTTCACTCCGGCATGAAACTCCAGTGATGTTGAAATGTATCCGATCAGCCAGATCAATAACTGATATCCAGTAAGGGGGCGTGTCGGCTGGTGAAAGACTCCTGTGAAGGCTGCTCTCGTCTGTCCTCGCTCCTCCCAGCAGAAATAAGAGCTGATCCTCTTATTTCCTGATTTAAAATTACAAAAGTTAACATTTTTAAGAAGTTTTTAAATAAATAAAACACAACGAAATATGGCAGAGAAGAGAAAGTGATTTAAACATCATTGTATTTTTCTGACTACTGTAATTCTAGATCGCTATATTAATATGATAAATTCTATAGCGCAAACTAATGACATCTGTACTGTAGTCATAAGTGCTGTAGGATCAGGCCATGATGACAGGCCGAATGTAATTGGTATTATTTTTAGATGTATGGAAGTCTTCAGGGAGCATATACATCTGTGTGTGTTCTGGAGTGCATGCATGTGAATGTATGTGTGAACTTGTATATGGACATGTGCATCTTTAGGGATTTGGACAGACGACAGTTGTGGCAAAGCAGTGGCGGTGTAATCCCTGTGCTCTCAGATGAGGCCAGCTGTGCCAGAATAATACTTCAGCAGGCAGTCGGACAACTGAAGCCGGAGGGTCAGAGGTGAAGCTGTCAGCTTCTTAATTTGTCATGAATTGTGTGGAACCGCTGGTGGGGCTACAAGGATTTAGCAAGTCTTCTAAAAGCCCTGCGGGATTACCTCTTTACAGGATTAGATTTCACTGGCTACCACAGCCAGAGGGAAAAAGACAGGAAGTTCACAGCAGCTCCCTGCAGAGGGCTATATAACATATATAATGTGTCGGTAGACCCCACTCGCCACTTCACACTCCACACTCAAGTAGTCAAATACACAATAAAAGCACAAAATGGAATGAAAAACTCAACACAAAAAGCAAATGAACTACACACAATAAAAAAACATGACATGACAGAATATCATTACATATATATACGTTTTAAGATCTATCATTCTTGAAGGCAGAAGTCGCCCACTAATTTATGAACACCTTTTCTTTTGCTCATTTGTGTTCCTTTGGTAGCATTTTTTATACACACTCCATATATTGTTTCCTCAAAACAAAGTATAAGAAAGAAGTACGTTTCTCACCATGGGGCGCCTGGTTCAGTTTTAAATGGGGGAGCAACATCAGACCAAATGGCAACCCGCCTTCTGCATTTTTTTTGGACTCTTTCAAATAATCCAACTGGATCTGAAGACACATCAACTGACATTTTCAATCACTGGTTTAAAGTGAACATTTGTTTTATTCATAATCCATAATATACACGATTCCCATTATAGTAGGACAACTCAGTATAAAAATGTTTAACTTTTTTTTTTTTTTGTATTTTACTGTAAAATACTATAACTTTCTATTGGTACTGGTTTTGTTTTATCATGTCAACCAGCATCCATAGCCTGACATTTGCTGATGTCAATATGCATCGGCTGTGCTTGTGAATAATACTAATATGATAATGATTTTGTCAAGTGTTTCAAAAACTCCTGGATATAGCTAAATATCCTAACTCTATCCTAAATGTTTGTTTATACCGCAAAGTCTTTTTATTTTTGCTCTATTGTGTGTGTATTGTGTCTTGCTTGACATTCATCATGATTTTTCTGTTATGAAACAAATCATGTGCGTGCATAGGTACAACACACTATGTGCCACCCTGTACGTATTATGATAGCATTAGTCTTAGTTGCTTTTACAGTTTCCACATGTTGTGATGCTTGTAGGCTACCAACGTCTGTCGTATGTTTTCGCCGACATTAGAAAGTTATTTTCAAAGTGGATTGTTTATTGCATACAACATATTTTTTAATTATTTATTATAATATAATTATATTTATATTTATTTATTATAAGTTTTTTTAATGCATTATGTAAGGCTTTTTGAGTTACCCTGGTGTATGAAATGCGCCACATACATAAACTTTCCATTGTCCTATTATGAATCACCTCATACAGTCTCTGAAATTAAATGGAATTGAAAGGATAAATTAGCCTTTATTATATGTCTGTGTGGTACTAATTGAGGTTTTTGTGATACACATTGCTACCTTACAGAATAAATATGTAAATGGTTGCCAGATTTGTTTCTCCTGTCACCTTGGATATTTGAATGCTCAACCCTGATTGAAAATTCTGTGCATTTATTTGTCCATTTAGACTTGACATGTCCATTGAAAGTTTGCAAAGGCGACACTTATGTTAGGATATGACACTTTATTACACAGATGGCAGTAGGTTATTGATCATTTTAAAGGTCACATTTGAAAAGTAGTCTTTAATATGGGAAAGAGGCAGCAGGAGAGGAAAAGGATCAGAGACATGGTAAGAAGCCTAGTAAATATTTTTTAGGGGAGAAATGAAACTAATGAAAATGCAGGCAATTATTACTAGGTGACATAGTTCCAAACACAATTATCACAACCATTTTTGATGGCACATTTTGGGTTTTTATTGGGCTGCAATATTTAAATTCTCTTCCATACTTGGCAACCCTGCAGGGGATCGTAAAAAAGGGGATCGCTGGCGTTGGCTATAGCCTACAGCAGTGGTTCTCAAGGGGGGGAGGGGTCGCAAGATCATTTCTAGTGGTTGCCAGATGGTTGTTGTCTTTACCTAACTAAGTGATTACTTGCAAAAAAAGAAAAGGATTTTTCTGTGAAATGTTATTGAAGATGGCTGTGAAACAAAGGGAGTCGTTCTCAATGTCATTTATTTGCTTTACTGTTGATACAGGCAAATAATTATTAGTTCTCTTTTATGTGACTTACATTTAAGTGAGCCAGAAGAGTTAAAAAAAATTAGTCAGGGGCTGAAGCAGGAGGATCGGCGGGAACTGTGAATCAGACTGGCCGTCGGAGATGTTTACAAAGTCTCAGATCTGCTCAGTCAAAAAAAAAAAACTCTTCAGCCAGGGCTCATCAGCCACCTTCCTATGAGCCGATTTAAGAGCAGCCGGTTGGTCCTTCCTACAGGAGGCTCCTTTTCATTTGCCAAAAAGACATATTAGTGAGTAGGTAAGACCATAAAATTTGTCATCCAAGAGATCGGCTCGGTCCATTTTTGGTCGGTTCGTACTGTCATGGGTGAGGTAAAAGGAAGGACCTAAACGCAGAAACGCAGAAAAAAATATATAATATATATATTATATTATATTATATATTATATATATATTATATTATATATATATATATAATATATATATATATATATATATATAATATAT
>CALSBV010011207.1:128196-148836 GCA_943590825.1 Bovichtus diacanthus | reverse complement strand
AAATATAAAGAGATGTAATTTTTTTAATACAGAAATTTAAGATTTATAAAAAAATACTACACTGTTGGTCCCAAATAAAAAATACAAAACGGTTCACATTTGGAAATACTTAAACTGCAAACATAAACAACTTTAAGAATGTCATGTAGTCTTTCACATAACAGACATCATGTGAAGGTATTGTCTATGGCTTGATCATAAGACAATACAGCGTCACTTCTCCACTGTATGAAGAAGCTTGAGTGGTTCCTTGATGATGCGTATTGATCAAGCTCTGCTTACAGATTTTTATTAGTATTAGAAGTATTAATTTACGTGAACAGTTGAGGTAAATATGATTTATATACTGGCATTTAGTTTGGAAGGTCCTCAATGAAATCCACTTAGTGTTTGTTCATTCAATCACATACACATTGCTTATTTCTGTAGAGATTTGATCAAATTCTCTACAAGTTTGAAGCGTTAGTTGGGAACAACCTCAATATATACTAATAAATACTTTGAGCACACTTTCTTCTTTACTGCTAAAAGAAACAATTAAAACTTTAAAAGGAGGCAAAACCCCAGGCCCTGACAGGTTCCCGAGCGAGCTGTACAAAACATATGCTGACACACTCGCAACTTATATGTTTAAAAGGTTCTCTCGGTCCCTCGAAAAATGGGTCTTTGCCACAAACGCTTAATGACGCTGTCAGAACAATTATTCCGAAAAAGAGCAAGGACCTGGAGGAAGTTAAAGATATAGGCCTATTTCTCTCAATGTGGACCAGAAAATATTGGCTATTGTCTAAGCAAATAGGTCTAAAAGGTATATGGGCATACTGGTTCATCCGAATCAGACCGGATTTATCCCTGGTAGAAACTCCTTCTCAAACCTAAGATATCTTTTTAATACAATTTATCATTCAAGTCCAGTCTGAGGGACCTTGTAGTCATATCTCTTGATGCCAAAAAGATGTTTAACCAGGTAGAATAGTCCTATTTATTTGCAGCGTTGGAAAATTTTAAATTAGGAGATACATTTATGGCCTGGACTAAACTTCTGTATAAAAACGAAATGAAATGTTATCCTCTCACTTCAGCCTGTTTAGGGGTACAAGACAGGGTTGTCTCCTCTCGCCCCTCCTGTTCGCACTGGCTATTGATCCTCTTGCAGAGTTAATTCGCACAGTTCTAAATATTCATGGCTTCAACATCACAGATGCACCAAATACGGTTTCCCTGTATGCAGATGACTTCCTGCTGTTTATTACCAAACCTCAATCTTGTCTCCCAGCTATTTTGGAAAAAATATGCTTGTTTGGGACTTTATGTGGTTCCAGGGTTAACTGGGGCAAACATGAGTTGATGCCTGTTGGGTTAAAGGACCTACAGAGTTTTCCTCTCTTTTCAAAGCTTACTATCCTCCTCTTGTGGACAAATTGCAGGCTAACAATTAATGTTTGAGATTAATCCCTTGTTCACTGATTGGTAGGACCAACACATTCCTAATCCAGCTGCTGTACCTCTTCTAGTGACTCCCCAAGTTCTTGCCGAAATCATTTTTTTACCATTTAGATTCTGTTATCCTCCTCTTTATTTGGGATTGCAAAAAAAAAAAAAAAAAGCTCACCTCTGCAAACCAAAACAGCTGGTGGGCTTACTCTCCCTGTTTTTTGTCTCTATTATAGGGCTTCCAATATTTCAAATCATTTTAATGTGGTTAGATAACTCAGCTGAACCCCCTCAATTGCTGCAGCTGGAACTGTTTGGGCGCAGTGATCCTATCTCCAGTTGCTTTAGATACATTTGTTTCTAATGGTAGTATTAAGATACATTTTGAATTAGTTTGTTCTTCTTCCTGCTACCCATAGCTGGTAATCCTTCATTCCCGCAATCACAGCTTGATAAGGGATTCTTACAGTGGAGAGACGTGGGTATTCACACAATTGGTGACCTTTACAGGAGTGAAACCTTTACTCAGTTGCGAGAATTGTATAAACTTTGTAGGAGTCATTTTTTCAGGTTTTTGCTAATCAGAAACACTTACATTCTTTTGAAAGTGCTTCACCCTCCATTCTAGATGGGTGCCCTCTCCAAAATGCTGGTCCTGATGTGTCACACTAATTCATTAGAATCTGTCAATCCCCCCTCTATGATAACAGTCAAAACTTCATGGGAAAATGAGCTGGGGATACAGATCCCTGATGAGACCTGGGAAGAGTGAGTGATTTCCCTTCTTGAAATGACACCTACTTGACAAAAAATAAATATATGCACACTTATTAGTAGTTAGCCTATGTCCGTGATATGCGGCCTATACCGCCCACTAACTCCCAGTTCCATTTCTCTGCCATGGACATGAAATGGCTATGGCAATAAATGGCTCAAGTGAAAAATAATTTTACGTCACAAGGTGTTGGCTGGTCAGTATGAGACATCTATCTACATGTAACTTGTTTGTATGACATTGCTGCCTGTACTTCTGGCAGGCAGATATGAACCCTACATTGAGATTAAAGTATGTCTAAGATCAAACAAACACAAAAAAAACACTGGCGTAGGATTGTATCGATTTTAAAATAATCTAATATTCTAGACATTTTACTTTCATTTCAGCTAAACATATATTAAATTGTTCAATATGATTTGCTTGTATCATTTATTATCAAGTAAAATAATTCTGGCGTTTTACATGTCATTAAATGTTGATGTTATATAGCCAGATTTCTGCCTGGTTTTCCAGAATGGCCTTTGAAGCCATTTAAGGCTAAGAAACCTTTTAATATGACGTTACATAGGCACTATTATTTTATCGCTTTATTGTTTGAATGATGTTTGCAATATGTGGTCCCTTGGTCCTTTTGAAGGTCCAGGGTCTAGGGCCACAGTTTGCTGCTCTAATAGAGTTCCTGAGATTCAGCTATGGCTTTTGATTTTGGTGTGCCACCCCAAGATTTTCAGTGGACCCATCTGGCCACCACTATTAAAAACTTTCTGGGGGCACCACTGGTTTCTGTGTGAATAGTTCTTGGTTTCTAAAGCCTTTCAGCTGTTTGACCATCAGCAGGTAGAGCAGGTCATCAACTAATCACAGAGTTGGTGTTCCAATCATTGGCTCTACAGTCCCCATGTCAAAGTGTCCTTGGGCAAGGCACTCAATTGAACCAAATTGCTCCTGGTGGTCAGATCGTCAGCTTGCATGGTAGCAGTTAACCATCTCTGTGTGTGTGTGTGTGTGTGTGTGTGTGTGTGTGTGTGTGTGTGTGTGTGTGTGTGTGTGTGTGTGTGTGTGTGTGTGTGTGTGTGCATAGTTTTACAATTAAGTGGGAAAAAGTATTTTTGTTTTTGTGATGGCCAGCCATTGTTTAATGATCTTTTAAAAAATATTATTAATGACATTCATTATTTATTTGCTGTCTTTTTCTTTCTATATCTAACTAATGGATACCAGCAACGTACGCTCCTCTGATACTAGGTATCTTTAAAAAAAAAATTAAAAAAAGAAGAAGAAAAGTAGTTGTGCCTTTGTTTATTAATTACCATTATTATTTTGATCTCAATTGTGTCAATACTTGTGTGATTATTTTGATATATACATGTAATACTTTTCTTTCAGCGTTTTAGGATTTTGAGGACATCATTTACAGTAACCAGCAACAGCATAGAAGATTTGTAATCATACTAACATCCACACACAACTTCCTTTCACAGTCTCAAACTAAATGACACACACACACACACACACACACACACACACACACACACACACACTCACTCACCACAAAATATATTCACAAAAATTTCCAAAACTATTAAATTGTAAGCCACCTCACTTTCTGCTGAAGTGAAGTGAATGGACATCCTTATATTGTATTTTGATTGTGTGATTGATAGACAGAGGCTGTGATGTTCTGAAGCTTTTTTTTGTTTTTGGCAAATGAAACATAAACAGTCTGTAAAATCTACGATGGGAAGGATTAGTTAGTTAGTCTCTCAAATGCTAAACATGTTCCTGAATACTTCATGACTACCGTATGTTCATGGTTTCTCCACACACAGCAATTTTACTGAAACAACAAACCTGTGAACACCATTGTTCTATCTTCATTGGTCTGCCAACAGGGGAGTGTTGCTAAACATCATTGTTATGATGTAGGTTTTTGTTTAAAGTATTTATCAGCTGTATTTCCTATGGCATATTGGTTTATACTAATATAGTTATGTGAAGTAATTGATTTTTGAATTGTCTACAGCATGGGTTTTAGTTTTCACTTTTATTTAACAATGTAAGATACAATCTCTTGATGTCAGAACCTTTTTCCCCTCAAATTTTATTTAGAACATGTGTCACAAAGAACATGGGCGACATGACAACCAAAATCAGAAATGTTAGTTAATAAAAGAAATATACATAAACAAAAACACAAAAAAATAATGTAATGTACACATTGAGTTAAATTGACATGAAATGTGAATAGGAAAAACTAAGATGAAACATTAAGAAATGCAAATAGAAGAAATAATATTTTCAATAATTATATTTATCATATTAAAAAATAAAGTTAATCAATGTCAAGGGCACTTGTCCCATATTGTCCCATGAATGTAGTTTGGTCATCTTTTATGGGAATACCACATAGTTCAACCAAATCATTCGGCCTGTCCTCGATAGCAAAAAGATAAAATATTTTAATGTTTAAAGTTAGACCTGATACTAAAGAGAATGCATGAAGACTATTTGTAGCTTTTTTTTTTTTACTTCTTTTTTATCATGTAAGAAGATTGTTATATCATCTGCTAATTGGCAGCATTTTATTTCATTTCCGGCAA
Source organism: Bovichtus diacanthus (assembly GCA_943590825.1). NCBI lineage: Eukaryota > Metazoa > Chordata > Actinopteri > Perciformes > Bovichtidae > Bovichtus > Bovichtus diacanthus. The sequence continues at coordinate 144,024 of CALSBV010011207.1, read as the reverse complement.
TTTTTTAGAAATAAAAAAAAAGATGTATCATACTTGGGCATTAAAATATGCAAAAAGCCAACTAAAAGGGTCGACTTGAAATTCAATCTTTTCATTAAAGAAATGGAGACAAAATTTGATATACGTTTATTGAGAACTGTGTTGTTAAATGTCTCCGTAATGATTAAACTTTTTTAATTGGGCATGCTTTTGTGAATGCTTTTCATTATTTTGGTAAAGAATATTTATGATATAAATGATATTGATTGTAAAAGATTGTTTAATTTAAACCTCTTTATTTTATATGGAAAATACAATATAAATGCAAATGAACTAAAAAGGAACCATATCAAGTCAAGCTAATAATCAGACACTATATTGACACATTACATGGACTGAAGAAAACTAAAGCAATGAAAACATTAGACATCTGTAAAGCCTTAAATGTCTTTATTACATGTTACGTGCTAGCCTTATGTATATAGTTTTGTTTAGTCCTGTCTTTTTGTCAAATTGTATTTGACACTTAAGTTTTTGTCTTTTTTTGAAAGATAAATTGTATTGTTTAAAATGATACAATTTATTAAAAAAAAAAAAAAAAGCTTGTTTCCATTTCACTCCAACACTCGCAGCAGTGTTTAACTAGAAAATAAATTATGTCAGGTAAAAAAAAAAAAAGTAGTTCGCTGACTTACGTAAAAAATACATGTGACGTAATTACGCACTTGGTTACATCATGTCGTTTCTTCCACAGTCAAGAAAACACAAGGTCGTAGCAGGAGTTAGCCGCAGACATGATGTCTCTAGCTGCCCGGTCAGGGGCATTTTCCCCTTACATGCAGGCTACAGCTGTTACCGTCGCTGGTCCCCTGAAAGCTCTGGTACCCGGGGTTGTTGTAAAGGGAGAGAAGGTTTTGTTAAACCCGAAAAAACAGTTCCTGTGCCGTGAATCGCTTAACGGCCAAAGTCCAAAGACGGGGCCTGCTGTGACAGTTAGCATAAATGGTAAGTAAGTCATTGACTGCTAGCGTTGGCTGAGTAAGTCAACTTTCTGTGTGCCTTAAAAGTTCCCCGCGCTATGTATGTGCTGTCATGTTACATTTATCACCATTTATTAAAGTGAGCACCCAGTGAGTGCCGTAACTTACTTAGCTTAGCAAACGTTAGCAGCATACTCTTCCAGGTTGTTGGTTAGCATCCTGTTAGCCTAGCTGGCTAAAGAGCGGCCTATTCTTGAGGTCAACGATGAGTATGTTTAACGTTACTCGTGTGTTTGGGACCGACCGCATCTTTGTGGGTCGGAACATAAACTGTGGAGCTCGGACAGTCTGCCCTCATCCACGTTATCAAGGAACGGTAACGTTAGCCGTTTCAAAGACATAAGCCGGTGGAAGCTACCTTCAGTGTCCCCATGTCACCTTGTTTTGTTTTGCAATCTGTAACATTAACGTTTATTTGTAAGTGCAATGATAAAAGGTGGATAATGATTTCCCCTGTCTAATATTTTTACAAACACTGTGGTCATAGTTGCAACCTGAACAGATTTTACATTGTGGCCATTGTGACCTTCCTTATGTCATACATTTAGTTATGTTCTTCTGATGACTCTTCGAGACATGCTTTCTATTCTTAGTCTTATTGTGTGGTCTGTGGCTCATATGCTGTTAAGTACCTCCAGAATGCTGTGTTTTAACTGAGAACTCATTTACTCTTAATTGCTGATGTGTGGAGAAATGCTTAGATCATCCCAAATCTAGATTCTGCCTATCAGCTCAGGATTGGCGGGGTATTCAGTTTTATGAAAATATCCTGGGTACTGATGCCGTAAACCCTTAGAGATTTCCTCAAAAAAACACAGAATCCGTCAACATGTTAGCGTGTTGTGCACTACCAAGCCTGTTTGTAACCTATAGACTACTGCCAACTTTATCTCCACTTCACTTGTTCTGTTCATCTGACTTCAATAGTTTAGATAACACTCTAACACTAATACACTCGACTTTTCGCGCAGTTACTACAGACATTTTGAAGAACTAACCACAGTCACTTGCCTCGTTCATGGACTAACTGTGATGGTCTGTTGCAGTTCACGACAGTGCGCCACGAAAGAATATACAGTAGGGACAGCACTTCGTACTAACACCAAACTCCAACAACATATCAAGTCCAAATAATATATATATGAGAGAGAAGTCAGAAACAATGATATGCATCATTTAAGTGTAGTTAAAGACAAGACAGTTGCTAATAAATGCAGACATTCATATACATTGACAAATACATATTGGGCTTAAGGAGTGCGAGCTGCTCCGGCGCAAATAGCCGCACTCTCAAGGACTAGACTGGCAGCGCTTGGTCTCCATGTGGAGCTGGACCCTGTGTACACTGACCATTAGTGTACACCATATTTATCAATGCAGTCTAACTGATGAGCTGATTGTTTTCGTCTGCAGGCTGTGCAGGAGTCCGATTTTCCCACACAGACATCAGGATACCGGACTTCTCTGACTACAGGCGCCCAGAGGTGCTCGACCCCAGCAAGTCCTCCCAGGAGAGCAGTGAATCCAGGAGAATCTTCTCGTACCTGGTCACTGGCGCCACAACCGTGGTATGCGTCTATGCTGCCAAGACGGTGGTCAGTCAGTTTGTTTCTTCCATGAGCGCCTCAGCTGACGTCCTGGCGCTGTCCAAGATCGAAGTCAAGCTGACCGACATACCCGAAGGCAAGAACATGACCTTCAAATGGAGAGGCAAACCGCTGTTCGTCCGTCACCGCACAGAAAATGAGATCGCCACAGAAGCCGGCGTGAATGTGGCAGAGCTGCGCGACCCTCAGCACGACAATGACAGGGTGATCAAGCCCAGCTGGGTCATCGTCCTCGGGGTGTGCACTCATCTGGGCTGTGTGCCCATCGCAAACGCCGGCGACTACGGAGGGTACTACTGCCCATGCCACGGCTCTCACTACGACGCCTCAGGCCGCATCAGGAAAGGCCCCGCCCCCCTGAACCTGGAGGTTCCCTACTACGAGTTCATAGACGACGACACTGTGATTGTTGGATAAATAACACTCCTCCGACTGAACTCTCATTGTACAACAGCTTTCACTTTGTCACAAGCACCTGTGTGGCGAGCATCTACTCAATATAGTGATGCTTGTGAGGAAATGTTCAGATGTAATAATGCTGTGTGAAACTGTTAACATCAATTACAACTGCTATATGTGGAAATGTTTAGTTCATTGCAGGTTTTTCCTCTGTATTTAATGTAATGCAATCACTTAACTTTACTTTGTGCTTTTAAATGCAAATCATTTAGAATATGGTGTCTGAGTTATCGGTGAACACTGGGAAGATCTCATCCACTCTGCTTTTCTTAACCCTGAATGTCATGTGGACATGGAATATAACTTAAAATGTTTTTATTTCATCTAATTGGCAAAGAACAAATGTTGTGTTCAGGTCTGGTAAATAAAGATTTCTATTTTATTTGACAACTTGGGTTCAGTGTTTAACCTTTCTTTGCTTTAAATAATGACATTGTTTAAAATAGTGAAATACTAGTTATTGCCCTACTGTCTGACATCACATTAACAGCAGGACTGGTGGTTAAAGTCATGATGTTGTGAGGACAGGAACTGTTTCATTTGAAGTCCTGTTGCCATGTAGAGGTTGTGTGTCAGTCAAACTGAGATGTAAAAAGTACAGAGTTGTGAATTGAATTCGAGCTTTATTTTTGCGGGTTTTTTCTTCAATAATACATGCAGGTTTGGCAGGTGGCTGCAAGGAGTGAGAATGAACACAAGCCTGCATTGCATTGACAAACCTGGGTGAAAATAAAAGGGTACGCTTACTGTACTATGAAAGGTTTCAGGAATTGATTTACAGAGATTGATTCTCTGATGGTGTTAAATGAATGGTTCTGCAGTGACATAAACCCTTTTTAAAAACAGTATAGCTGTCGATGAATGTCTTCTATGATACACGTCCAGTATAAAAACGTGGAGGAAGTGTGCGTCTTGGTATTCACTTAATGTTTGCAAATGCAGATGCATCTCGAGTTCCAAATACAATCTATTTATTAGTGCTGTACTTAGTTAAATAAGACTTTGATACTGACGTGTTAACATTCACTTAATGCAGACGGTGCAACCAGCTAGCTACAATTAGCGTCTGCTGTTCACGCTTGATCATTATGACAGAATAATGTAAATTAAAGAATTTGCTTTTTTGACTGATGGTGAATGAGCCTGTATGGACAGCAGGAGGTTCTGTCAGTGGCCTGGAGTCGTATTGGGCGAACCCTCCTCCAGCTCCTCCCTCAACAAACTCATTGCAGTCTTGTGCCCCCACAAGAACTGCGATGCCAAACCGGCAACACTCAACTTCATGGGTCTGTGATTTACTGATGGGAAGTTTCCCGGAAACAAGTAAAAATGAGTCACTACTTATATTGACAACAGAAACGTAATTGAAAGAACGGCTCCATTTAAATGCACGTTAATCTCAAATTTTTTTTAAACTTTGTTCTTCATAGATGTTGAGCTATCTTTACGTGATGAGCCGACTAAAAGACTCCTTCGTTACCCTGGCAACTAACTAACCAATCAAACACCATTTCCATTTTCCATAGAATTGCAGAGCTCCTTCCCAGGAACATCTTGGAAATAACGGATACTATCTCAAAGTTATGGACATTTAAAACCAAACACAACAGCAAAAATGACCTAGATAACTGACCTGCAGTGATTTTATTCTGTGTAAAGAAAACCTTAAAACAGTTAACAGATTATTAGGTACACCTAGATTAAATCCTTTATGAAGATGTTGATATTGAGCATAACACCTCTCAAATACAGTTTGAACACCAACTGAACATTATAACCTTCATTATATTGTTGTATTAGACTGTAATAGTTGGAGCTGGGTGGACCTAATAAACTGGACACTGAACTTAGTGTTTGAAATGTATAGTTTGTTTTAGAAATCCAAAACAGTTGGTTTAAAATGTTAAAAATAACCATCTTTTAACTATGTGTGCTTAAGCTTGAAAAGTGCTATATGCATATTAATATTATTGTTATAATTGGGGGCTTGGGCGCTTTGAGCGACAGGTGGGTGGTGTCTCAGGCCGCTCGCTGTCTGCTCTGCTGTGTCACCCGGGCTCGCCTCAGCTCCATCCACGAGCCGCCTCTTTGCCTATTTTTAGATTAGCCGGGAGTAAGACGGCGGCGTCACTGCTGGAGCTGCTCTTCAGAAACCAATGGGTGACGTCACGGAGACTGCGTCCATATTTTATGCAGGATTTGTCACCGACATGGCCAGTAAACATAAGCAGCTGTACACAGATAATGAACATCACTCACCAAACAGGAGGGGATTCCAGAGAGATGAAGTGTGTAAGTTCATCTGCAGCATCGTGTCCAGCGTGTGTGTGTGTTTGTGTGTGTGTGTGTATGTACACATACAAGCCTTCTCTTTGGAAGCAGAAAGCTCATTGAGCTGTACATGTCTGTAATGTGAATGAGCTCAGATTAGAAACATCAAATTGAAATAGAAAATGGAAGGCGTCTTTTCAAGGCGACAGCTGGAGTTTTGAGTCCTCCTGCCTCCCACAGCGCTGCACATTGAGATGAAAATGAGAGCTTAGTTAGAGGAGCCTCCATGGCTTTGAGGTGGGAAGAGATATTTCATAACAGCACAATGGAGCCTAATAGAAGTTTCTCTTTTCTCTGCCGCTCTCTGCAGTGGGACCTTTTCATGCTCAACACAAGCAGCCGCTGATGTGTGAAGCTTAAGTATTCTTAGTAATGCTGCCAGTCATGATCAGCACAATCCTTTCAGAGTGAAGCACACATGTTGGAGGCCCCATGGCTCTGAGAATGCAATCACTGTCCTTCATCATTTTCTTATATTAGTTCACTGCACACACACAGATGCAGCACGTGTTTGTTGCTTTTATTGTGAAACCTAGCCGGCTGTGGAGAGCCACTGCACGCACTACATTACATTACAGTTCATTTAGCTGACACTTTTGTCCAAAGCAACTTACAATAAGTAAACTTGTTACTGAAGATTAGCAGTGCTGGCTAACTGGAAGTCTTTGAAGAGAAGAGAGTCCAGCGATCAGAGAGCCATCCGATGTGGCAAGCTGAGGTGGCATGTTTCCAGCAGGCTGCGACGAACGGGGAACCGCCATGGGACCGAGGAAGACCAGAGGAGAAAGACGGATCGCCGTTTCCACTTGTCTTGACCCGGTGATGTCATGGGTCACAGGATACAGTAACCAACTACGGTACTCTACATTGAGTCCTCAGGTGGAGTTTAGGGCACTTCCGATTGCAGACGGAAGTGATGTAGGGTTTTCGAACCCATAGAGGATCCTGGGAATTTGAGTCTCTCGGCTCAATTGCCATGATGTGAGTTCCCAACACTGTTGTTGTCTGAATGAAGAAAGTAAAAATGCACATGCATGTTGATCAAATATTTGAAGCGGCTACAATTAACATTGTTATACTAATAAGGGATCATATGACTGTGTGTGAAAGGTGATGAACCCAGAGAGAATTATCACTCGATTCACTTTCAGGGCTTTGCAGTGTCCAGGTGAAATAAATGAAAGTCTTGACTGTGTCTAATGATTTTAGGTGTACTGCACTTAATTAAACCAATGTAAGAGCTGAACAGGAAAGAAAATAAACGGAAGGTTAGACAATAAATTACAACTCCATCGGACAGTATTTGAATAAGTTCACTAGTAGCAACACAAAGTTAGGTAACTTAACACTTAAAGTACTCAAAGTCCAAATATGCAGTATATGCATTAAACATACCACTTTCAACATTCTAACGATAAACACATAACATATTCAAATGTATTACTTATTAATTTCTTTTCTGTGGAAATAACAAAAGAAAAAACATGAAACAAAATACACTTACAGTACACACAAACTTTACATATTTTGACATTTTGAACCACTCATGTATTGGGGTCTTTTACTCCACTCATCATCGTTTGTTTTAAAGTAAAAGCTGTAAAAAGCCCCTGTCCAGTGCCTGCTCAGCAGCACACAAACACAGTTCTGGGACCCAAATAAAACCCGCCTGTTTGCTCCAAAATGGTGGAACAAGCTGCCCATTGATATCATGTCAGCAGAAAGTCTCCACACCTTCCGTCGCAGACTGAAAACCCACCTGTTTCACCAGCACCTTGGCCAAAAATGAAAAAGAAAATGAAAAAAATTCTTATTTCTGTATGTAGCACTTCAATTGGTTGGCTTATTTGAAGTTATTGTACTGCACTTAAATTTGAAGCTAATGTACTTGCCATATTCTTAGTGTTCGGAGTTGTATCCTAATGATTGTTTGCACTTATTGTATGTCGCTTTAGACAAACGCGTCAGCTAAATGTAATGTAATGTAACAAAGTTAGGACCAGCTGAGTGTGAGACTTCTCTGCTCACACTCGACAGAAGGGGAGAGGGTTGGGGGGAAAAAAACGAACAGTTTATTGTAAATAATAATCAGCCTTTTCAGGCAGTCTAACAATGTCCTCTCGGAAACCAGCCACGGACCATTCTTGCTTAGCTTCTTAGATCCGACGAGATCCACACTGAGATATCCCTCAGGAGGTGGAGACTAAACACAGAGCTAACGGAGAGAGTGTTGGACTGACATTCATCATGTGAACACACAACTGCTAGCATCATCTCCACATATCAACCTCAAAGGAGATGGTACATCAGTTTACAGCTGCCACACAAAATAGGTTATTGCAGGTTTAACATAACACAATATGCTCAATGCGTTGATTGGCACCAAGAAAATCCGCAGGCTTCCCTGAACCCAGGTAAACTCTGTAATCGCTCGGTACACTATACAATTCAGAACTACGGAAATAAATTGTAATACACTGGAAGTTTCCTTCAAGCCCATATGACACAAGCTGCACATTCATTACACTTTAAATCTGTTGGATTGGAACATTTCGGACAGTGGTGACCTCCGATGGCCCTGACGTTTGGAAACTCCTACAACATGGCAGCCATGCACGTTGGTGTCAGTGTCATCAGAGGTTGATCTATCTCTGTCTCTATGGTGAGCTTTCCTCTGGTGCCACCATCACCCCAAGGTTTCCATTTATACAGAAGAAACATTGAAATGTAGCAAACTGAGCACACTCGTGCTCCCAGAGAATGCACCTTTTTCTAGTTAGGAATGATGAAGCCAAACTTTTCCCATATTGCTGGCTCTGTCCACTGCAGTGTAATGCACAGTCCACCCTGAGCAGGGCTTTAGACTTTTCTCTCTGGAGTGGACACTCTTGGCCAGTGAAACTTTCAGATTCAGCTGATTGATACTGTTGCACATCACTGTAACCCGGAACAACATAAATGTCCCATCACAGTAACTGTATAGAACAGAGCATGCAGCAGCAGACAGACAGAGACCAGCTAACACAATGTCTCACCCACAGCTCCACCTCAGCCTTGTTTCTGTGCACAGGCCAGATGAGGTGAAGGTGTCACCATGATGGAAAAATCTATTTCAGAAAGCTTTTAGGGCAGGTGTGAGAATCGCTGTCACCTGAAGTTACAAGGTGCTCTGTTCACTGCCATCCAACTGGAAAATGCTCCCTTCTCCCTGTTGTGTAATTTCCACACACACACACACACACACACACACACACAGACAAACACACACAAACACACAGTTCTTTCTATCAGAATAAAAGAAGCTCTGGACCATGGGTGACTTCTTTCCTCCTGCAGACACCATCATCCCTCATGAAACAGAAGCTGACTCTCAAAGTCACAGAGCTGCACTTCAAGATTATGAAATATGTTTATGAAATATGTTCAACTAAAATAAGTCAGACCATCTTTAAGCACCATTGATAGTCTTGTGGCCACTTGAGGGCAGAACTCTACAGCAAAGTGAACCTCACATACATCTCTGATATGTTATTGTCTTATACGTAGAGTTGTTATGGCAACCTCTTATTTACACATCCAGCAGACTTAGAGAAATATTAGCATTTATTTATTTGTTAGTGTCCACCTGATGAATCTAAGTCCAAAATCATTTTTTGGATATTCAGTTAAAACCTAAACTCCATCTTGTCATATCTCATCGAGTTTGTTAAAATGTTCATGTTGTAGTTATTATTGTATTTTATTTAGTTTGTTAGTCAGGTTCATGTTTAGTATAGTTCATGTTTATTCTTAGTTGGTTTTAGTTGCGTCTTGTCTGTCATTCGTGAAGTCACCGTGTCTTACGTCCAGTCTGTCAGTCACTGTCTCTTATTGTACTTCCTGTTTTATTTTGTACTTACCTCTTGTCCCTCATCCCAGATCCCTTTACTTCCTGCCTTTGTGTGGTTTCCCCGTCAGTGTCTGCCCCCCCCCCCCCCCACTGATTGTTTCCTCCTGTGCCCACTCACCTCATGTATAAACAGTCCTGTCTCCCCTTGTCTTGTGCCAGTTTGTCTTGTTATGTCCCTGTGTCATGAACCAGCGTATCAGCAGTATTTTGGGATTCTTTTGTATATCCTCCTTGTGAGCGTTTTGAGTTTGTACTACCTTTTTGCAGTAAAGTATTTTATGTTACACTTTACATCTGTCTCTTGTGTCGTGCATTTCAGATCTCCTACCCTGTGTCTGAAGTCGTGACACATCTGGATGGAAGCAAGGCAATAGATATGCTTTGTTTCACTATTTGAAGCTGAACAATAACTTGATTTACATAGCACAAAGGCATACAAATACATACAAAGCATACAAAGGCAAACTAAGAAATACCAGATAAAGGTGGAATGAATGAAAACAACAATAGAAACCATATCATAAAAATTAGGATATGGTCAAAATACTCACTTGCCTAATAATAGTGCACACAGTGTATGAAATCAAATCAAATCAAGTTTATTTATATAGCCCAATATCACAAATTATACATTTGTCTCAGTGGGCTTTACAGACTGTACAGGATACAACCCCCTCTGTCCTTTGACCCGCGCATCGCACAAGGAAAGACTCCCTAAAAGAAACCACACAATTAGTGGGGGAAATATGGAAGAAACCTCAGGGAGAGACTGAGGAGGGATCCCTCTCCCAGGACGGACAGACGTGCAATAGGTGACGTGTGTACAGAATAAACAACATAGTTAAAAATACAGGATAGACTATGCGACAGAAAACATAATACAATCGTATATAAAAAAGATGGTTCCAGGGGGATGTCAATAATGGCTTCCTGGTGTCAGGCAGGACCAGGGCAACAGGTGCAGCCACGATTCATGATCCAGAAGTAATCTTTAATAGTGGCAACCTGCCAGATGAGAGACACAGAAACTCTGGGGATGATGCCCCGGATGGTGAGTTAGTAACATGCATTTAAGGGACATGAATGCACATCAATAGAGAGGGAGAGGAGGAGAGCGAGAAAGATAGGGAAAGGAGGAGAGGAGTGAGTCCCCCGACAGTCTAAGCCTATAGCAACATAACTAGGGGCTGGTCCAAGGCAAACCTGAGCCAGCCCTAACTATAAGCTTTATCAAAGAGGAAAGTCTTTAGCCTGCTCTTAAATGTGGAGAGGGTGTGTGCCTCCCGAACACACACTGGGAGCTGGTTCCACAGTAGAGGAGCTTGATAGCTGAAGGCTCTGGCTCCCATTGTACTTTTAGAGACTACAAGTAACCCTGCACTCTGGGAGCGCAATGCTCTAGTTGGGTTATATGATGGAATAGTGGCATTGGAATGCCCCAGAATCCAAATTAGCTGGCTGCTCCGTATCCTTGTGGAAAGCCCTGATTAGTGCACAGCCTGCCTGTACTCGTTGCAAGATAGCTTTAGATGCAAACATAAAAAAGTGCACGTTATAGCTTACAGTCCTAAAGAACATTCATATTAACAGTAGTTATGGATGACCGACCAACATCTCTTATCGGCCGGCCTTGAGATGGGGCAGAGAGCGGCTGCAAGTGATGCACAGTTCATGGATCAGTAGCGGCAATCCATTCTTTGTGAATTCACCCCAGAGACTTTCCTGATGCTGCTGGCTGCTGTGTTGTCTTGAGGCCATCGCTTGACTGAAGTGAGACACCTCTCCAGCAATAACTTCCTCCTCTGATTGTTTCTCACACTGTGAGGATAGTCTGGTGGGTCCAGGAACACCTCATCAAACAGCAGGTACAGGGTGTGTGGTGTGTACTAATATCAAGGTGATTGCTATATGACAAGAGGAAAAGTTATACTTTACTACAACGTCCTCTTAAATGTGTAGTTATGGCAACATCTAACAGTGTAAAAAAGGAAAATAAATGTGCCCGATTGTCATGGCATTGAAGAAAATTTAAATTTTTGTGTTAAAGATAACTTTGGGCCAGATGTCTTTGAAGAAACGATTGACAAGAGTCCTGTCCATGCTGTGCAACAAAGCCCTTTCCCAGTGATAAACAGCATCCCAAGCTCAGAGCCAGGGTAGGGTTAAGGCAACTGGGCGTGTTAGGTTCACCTTTAAAACAATTTGTTGTATCTATGTTTACGTGTTTCATATGTGATTTATTAGTGTGGGCAGGGAGGTCAGCTGGGTTTAGGCGGGCGGTTGTCGTAGTTGCTGTCTCCGTTCAGTGTTACGTATGATTTTGACAGTGATGGCGTGCCATGTTCGACTGGGGGTTCTTCAGTTGGTACTCTTGTGTATTGTGGTTTTCACAACTTAATGGAAGTCTTAGAGTGTCCCGTATGTCATCCCTGGTTTGTAACCTCATCCCTTTTTATGAATTGTGGCTAGAGCTGTTAACCTTTTAATAAAGTTTGTCCTTTTGTTATACTTACCACTGAATACTGTGGTTATTTAAAGTCTCTGATTTTAGTGGCAGTGTTTTCCTGCTAGATTAGATGCAAACCCACATTCATTGTACTATCAATCAACCATGTCTGACATTATGTCCTCATCAGTAACCTCTCTCATCTCTGGAGTTGCACATGGAAAACATCCCTTCAATGAGAAATGAGTCCATTATATGTGGTGTAATCTATCTGCTCTCCATCCCAGAGCCATTGTGGGTCATCATAGCGCTCATTAGAGCAGCCATGTGACAGACCAGAGGGAGGTTTCATTCTTCTGCAATAGACAGGATGGAGCTGTAATGTTTTTGTATTTAACGGAAGAACGTTCAGTTCAGATAGGAAGGTGTTATGCATGTGCTCGGTGTATGCGAGTGTGGATGACCGGGATTGATCATAGCTTTTTGTTATGTCTAATTTGAAAGCCTGCTCATTAATTATGTATGATATGGCAATCTGTGCACTTTGTGGAGCAATGTGAAATAATTGCAGTAACCTCCCAGTGTCCTTCACCCTCCTGTGAGGGTCCAGAGTCTTCTGATTAGAGGACGCAGAGCTCCACCTCTCTGTCACATCAGAGAAACGCATGACTAGGATCAATGATTTGAATGAAATCAACTGAATGTGAGTGCATGCTTGTCTATAATTAGAGTGCAATGCTTCTGCAGAGGCGTGTAATCAGCGCTATTCAGCTGTGTCCGTGCCCTCGCTCCCCAGGAGCCCGACTGCACTTAGACAGGTGGATGAACCCCAGCTGAAGGATTGATAGGATAATGGAGCCCTAACTCTCACTTGGCCAGTCTCAGCAGGGGTCTGATGAATCTATTTGGATTGCTGCATAGAGCCCATTAACTGAGCAGCTCACCACTCTTGACAGCTTTTGAACTGGCCTCCAGGTCTGTTTTGGGCAACTACTAATCAGCTTACTCCTTCCAGATCCCAGCGCTAACCAGTCACTGGAACAACCTTTGCCTTTGATGCTGGTACACAACGTAGAACTAGACTAACCTACATATTTCTTATATACTTGTATGGTTTGGTTAAGAGCATACAATGTCCAAATGTTGATTTCGCAGCTCGGGCCATCGTTTCTTTCTGTTCTGATAACACTTTGCAACGTTGCTAAAATATCTCTAATAGGACAACAGACATGAGCAGTCAGACGCTCTGGGTTGTAAACAAGCTGACAGGTTAGTCAAACTTGTTTGGAAGAGAAAACAAAAGCAAACAATACAATTTTTACCAGACTGTCACAGTTCACAACCTAACTTCCTGCTTAAACTTTGTACTTGCCGTAGCTCTGCACTCTCCAGATTTACCTGTGCAGTCAGTGATTATTATTATTATTATTGTTATTATTATTATTATTATTATTATGGATGGATAGTCTCACTGCTCAGGTTTTCAGTAACTTGTCTTTATTGCACAGTTCTGCACCACGCAATTTACATCCACTACCAACTTCCACTCTGCCCTGTAAGTAGTGAGGCATGGAGGTCAGGGGGGTAGAAGTGTGGTGTGTCATGTAGGACACCAGAGTTTGTGTCTCGCCACAGACCTTTTCTATTATCCATAACCATCAACATTCCCTGACCTGAACCAGGTGTTTTTAATGATACTGTTGTTAATGTTTTGCAGAACTGTCCAATAAAGACATTTATGTAAATTGTAATAAACTGGGCTTTCCTTTTAAAGATATTCTGTAGTTCTTTTGAAACTCAAGAGTCCTTTTTGGGTTGCCCTAAGGTTTATACGTTTGGTCTTCTGAAGAAATGATCAAACTGTTGTGACGTTCTCAGCATCCCTCTTTGCCGACCTCCAGTGATTTAACTTTGTAGAGGTTGTACTCCAGTGATTTCATGGATAGCATGTAGCCTTCTTAATGTAGTATACCATAATTTAACCTGTGGCCAAGTTTGCATCTAATATGAGTTTGGTGGTTGATAAACAGCTGGTGGAGCTGATTCTTCAGCTGGTGCTATTAAAGCTTTCCAGTAGAAGAAGACACAACGAGACAAGGTCATTGAAAGAGCTCCATTCAAAGCTGAAACGATGAAGACTGTGTGGAAAACATGACGTTTCATGTTTTAATGTGAAGGTCACAGTCTCCTTGTCGCTCCACACAGATCTCGTGTTTTCAGCTCTTCACTGACGTTTAAGTCACATGCTTCATGTTATTCACTATGTCTAGTGAGCTTTGTTGCATCAATACACCCACTCTAGTGTGTCTACAGCCACACTAGAGTAAAAATTATTTTGGATTATAACAAATTGTGTGTTTATAACCACACGGTTTCCTCTCAAGTTTTTTTAATGCGCAAATTTAAAATGTCCATAAAAACAGGTGGATGGAAACACATCGAGTGTCCTCGTCAAAACGGCAGCACCACATAAAGCATCATAATGACTGTGATGCTGTGGTGAAAGTGATTTATAAGTCTCCAAAATGTAAGTTCACTGCTCATAATAGAGTGGTTGAGTGTTCCTATGTGTATACATAAAGGAGTGATTTCAAAGCATTTGTGTTCCCAAGCTTCATAAAGGAGCAATGAATCCCCCCTTTCTGAAGCTTTGAATGTTGATGAAACCCAGAGCAAATCTGATGTGGTACATAATCTAAAATGTGTGTAATGTGTAATGTGAATGACAATGATGTGCTGCACGACAGACACCACACTATATTGAGTTGTTTGCTCCTACTAGCCCTAAAAAAGACTTCATGGCCTAACAGCATTTGAACACCACAGTTATGTCCATATTACATTACATTAGGATTACATATGTCTGTCTGTGTGACAGGCAAAAGGCTGCGTTTCTTTGAACACCAGGGAAATGTACTCGTAACTGCTTCAGAAGACTGGAGAAAAAGCCAAAGCATTTCAGAAGCGTACTTTATTCCCTCTCATATTGCCTGCCATCTCACTCACAATATTGTTTATGTTCTCTTCATTTCTGCCTTCGTCCTTACTCCAGTCTCAGATGTGAAGTGTGAGCTCCACTATGCAGGCCGATTTATATAAAAAAAAAAAAAACGTGTGTCTGGTGAACTCTCAGTGAATCCCGGCCAACAAATGGCAGGTATCACTTTGTTTGAACAGCTGTTTGTTGTTGTTTTTGCAGAAAAGCAGTGGATGCTGAAAGTTACTTATTTGAAAGATCCTCGACTGCTTCAAACTAATGAAATATGTCTGTTTGTGTGGAAAAGAAAAGAATGAATAGCTATAGCCATAATAAAAGAATGTGGACTATATCAAATCAAATCAAGTTTATTTATATAGCCCAATATCACAAATTATACATTTGTCTCAGTGGGCTTTACAGCCTGTACAAAGTACGACACCCTCTGTCCTTAGACCCTCACATCGCACAAGGAAAAACTCCCTAAAAGATACCCCACAATTAGTGGGGGAAATATGGAAGAAACCTCAGGGAGAGCAACTGAGGAGGGATCCCTCTCCCAGGACGGACAGACGTGCAATAGGTGACGTGTGTACAGAACAAACAGCATAGTTAAAAATACAACATGGACAATCTATGCGACAGAAAACATGATACGATGGTATATATAATAAAATATATATTTATTCCGCTTCTGCTGCACCCTTCTGCAGCTGAATGAACCCATGTGGCACCCACAGTCAAGTCACAAGCTGGCAGCTGATAAAAAGGATGTGGAGTGGGGAGAAGAGAGACAGAAATCATAGAGGTGGAGAAAAAAAGAGGACATGATTGTACATTTTAGATGTGTAATTTGAGAAAGAGGCAAATAACTCTCATACACTCACTCCTTGAAATCTTCCCCTCGTTAAATGGCACGAGGGTTTGCTGAGCTCAAAAAAGAAATTGGTTTCCTGCTTTGGGAGTGATACTGTCACTGCTGAGATCAAGATGAAATTGAAGGATTGTTGAGGTTCCTTTTGGTCAACAGACTTTCAGACAATTATCTTTGTTTGGGTGTGAGGCGCCGGGCGGGTGTGGGGATACTCACAAATCCCCGG
>CALSBV010011207.1:110936-127796 GCA_943590825.1 Bovichtus diacanthus | reverse complement strand
CGACCCCGGATAAGCGGTTGAAGATGGATGGATGGATGGATCTTTGTACTCATCAGACAATGACATGGCATGATAATGGCACTTATGAATGTTTTCATTTAAATATGAGCTACTTAAAGGCCACAATCTTTGCAACTGAACAGATTATGAATATGATATGCAAACAGCAATTGTAAATCATTTTAAACATCAAAAGCATAGCAGAGAGAAAATAATCAAATATACCAACACAGAGTAGCATAAACATTCAGTACACCCAACGACATATGTCTATTTAACAGCAACATGGAACAACAAATGTATTTTAATAGAAATGTAATGCCGTCCAGATTACAATTTTTGCAAAATAAGGACACATTTTTAACAAACATATCTCCGAACATGTTCACACTGTAAATATCTGTGAAACCCTGTCAACGTATTTCATTATCTTTTCCTACAACATTCACTCGTGGCAACTAAAGTGTGAGTTTTCATGCTTATGTTTAACACGGAGCAGCCAGGGAAAGATAGTGGTCTTGTTTAAATAGTGACACATCAGTCTTTCAGCGTGGACTTTTTACTTTTTAGTATTTAGCAAAGACCTCCATCTTTCTTTAAGCCAAACCAAAATGTTTTTGTGGCCTAGACCTTAACCTTAGCCAAACACAGGACGCAGGAGGCGAGCCTCCGTCTCTGCTGTCAAAGTCCTGCTTGCTTTCTACACCCACTTTTTACAACGAAGCCTGTGTGATACAAGAAAGTAGCAATTGGTGGACTGCAAAAAAACATTTCCTGTGAACCTAATGCAGGCAGCCATTTACCTTACCATTCAGTATTACATATGTGGCAACATGAAAATTATTTTCTTTGCAGATGAACAACCTCAACCACTGTAAGAAGCAACAGGATTGAACAGTTTACACTCACCAAGATGTTGTGCCTGAAATGCTGCATCAGCAATGTGATTCACGTACAATTCACACATGCTCTTCAGTGCAATGCAAGCACCTTCCTGGTACACTCCAGCTCAGTCCCTTTTTTCTTTGGCAGTAGGAGCCTGGCATTGCATCACTGCTGTCTAGTAGCTCACAAATTAGGCTTTTCACTTCAGGTTAGCTTTACGCTTCCCTCTTCCTGTTAGCCTGCCAGCCTAGCTGGCTTGCCTTCTGCAAACTCTTCCATTATAAAGTATTTCCCTTGTTTACCTCCTGGTTAACCTTTTGCCCGAGTCTCAGCAGTCCAGCTCCCTGTTGGATGACACTCATGTTACTGATTTTCCGAGCCCTGGCTTTCTTGTGCAGCAGGGTATTTCTCTAAATCAGTCTGCTGCCCAGCTAGCCATATCTATGAGTTCTCCTGGGCCAAAGTTCCTGGATCCAAGAGAGTCACATCCTGTTTTCCTGTGGACCAGATTTCCTTACCAAGAACTCCTCTGATTATCATATAATGCGTTCTTCAGTATCACTTCTTCAGTCAACCAGATAGAAGCTCGGCAGTAAATCAGTCAGCATATTCTTCTGTTTCCAAGCTGCTGGGTCACCAAACTAGTCTCTCTGTTTCCCCCCAAACAGTTTACTTTTAGCTTTAGCAAAGTATCTTGCCAAGTCTCTCCATAGCCTGGACCTGACTCTTCCTCATACTGAGAAACATCTGAGCCTTGAGGCAGGCTGAGTCTGTTGATGCTATTAAGAGGCCTCTTAAGACCCACTATTATTCCCTGGATTTTAATTGTGTGTCTGTTTTTTTTATATTTTTGTCTGAATCCGTGTTTGAATTGTGTTTAAACTTGTTTCTACTTTAAATTATTTTTATTTCCACATGCACATATATATAGGTGTATATCTGTCTTTGTGAAGCACTCTGGTGCAACACCTGTTTGCTTTTTAAAATGCTATATAAATTAAATAAACCTAAACTTTAACATTCCCCCATGAGCAAGCAGTGCGACTGCGGCAATGAAAAATTCCCCTTTAACAGACGAAACCTTGAGCAGAACCGGGCTCTAGATTTGACAGCCATTTGCAAGATGCGGTTGGGTTGAGAGAGAGAGAGAAAACGAGAGAGAGACAGAGAGACAAACAGAGCCGCACAGCAACAACAATAACAACAATATAATATATAATATACACAATATAACAACTATAATATAATAGAAATATAACTAGTTATAATAATAGTAGCAGTGGGCATCAAGCAGGACCACGTCAACAAGCGCAGCCACAATACACGATCCAGACGCAACAATTCAATTTGGCAACCTGCAAGAAAAGAAAGCACAAAAACTCCAGAGATGATGCCCTGGATGACAAGTAGGTAACATGCATTTATGGGACATAAATACATACAGATAGAGAGAGAGAGAGAGAGAGAGGAGCTTGTTGTAAGTCCTCCAGCAGTCTAAGCCTATTGCAGCATAACTTGGGCTGGTTTAAGGCAAGCCTAAACCAGCCCTAACTATAAGCTTTATCAGAGAGGAAAGTCTTTAGCCTGCTTGTAAATGTGGAGAGGGTGTCTTCCTCCCGAACACAAACTGGGAGCTGGTTCCTCAGTGGAGGAGCTTGATAGCTGAAGGGAGACTTTTGGAGACTCTGGGAATCACAAATAACTCTGCATTCTGGGAGCGCAATGCTCTTGTGGGGTTATAAGGTACTATGATCTTTTTAAGATAAGATTGTGCCTGACCCCTAATGGCTTTGTAGGTGAGAAAAATTATTTTAAATTCTATTCTGGATTTTACCTGGAGCCAGTGCAGTATTTCCTAGTTCTTGTCAGTACACATGCCGCAGAATTCTGGATCAACTGAAGAGTCTTAAGGGAATTATTGGGACAGCGTTTTATTACAATAATTGAGCCTTCAAGTAACAAATGCATGGACGAGTTGTTATGCATTGTTTTGAGACAAGATGCGCCTGATTTTTTGCAACGTTACCTAGATGAAAGAAAGCAGTCCTTGAAGTTTGTATTATGTGAGAGTTAAAGGACATATCCTGATCAAAGATAACAGCGAGATTCCTTACGATGATGCAGGAGGCCAGCACAATGTCCTAAGGCATGCTTGAAATTTAGTTAATTGATTAGTTTCATCTGGCTTCAACGATAGATATAATTGTGTGTCATCCGCATAACAATTACAGTTTATGGAGTGGTTCCTTATAATATTGCCTAAAGGAAGCATATATAAGGTGAATAGAATAGGTCCAAGTACCGAATCTTGCGGGACTCCATGACTGACTTTGGCTTGCATGGAAGATTCATCGTTAATAGTTAATATACAAACTGAGATCGCTCAGATAAATAGGACTTAAACCAGCTTAGTGCGGTTCATTTTATGCCAATAAAATGTCCCAGTCTCTGTAGTAGAATGTCATTGTCAACGGTATCGAACGCAGCACTGAGGTCTAACAAGACAATAACAGAGACAAGTCCTTTATCTGATGCAATTAGAAGGTAATTTGTAACTTTCACCAGTGCGGTCTATGCTATGTCTGCTATGATGCATTCTAAATCCAGATTTGAAATTGCCAACTACTAAGTTAGATCAGATGTAGGTACACTTATAATTTGCATTTGTATTGTTTCTATTTTATGAAAGGCCATTTTTTTTTTGTGTGTGCAATAAAATGGTTATAAAGTCATCTTTTAAATGTTGTGCTGAAAATGTCTAAATGTTAAACCTCATAATATTCTACGGATAACTCTAGAATTCAAAGGTTGTGAAAAGATGTCTGGATGTCAGTCACCAGCACCTTCTAATGTCCTGCACTCACTGGAGGATGAGCACTTTACAATTGGTTCAAGTTATCACAGGGAAATGAGAAGAATGGATATTTTCTACCAATTAAATGTGATAACTGTAAAAGAAGAGGTCATACTGGATTGTACTCAAGGAATTAAAGTTAAAGCCTCTACACCAGAATGTCATTTAAAACACTAGGACCCAAGGGATTTCTTTTCAGGAGAAAACATGGTGAAATAATAACTTTTTTGTTAACCTCGTGAATTGAGACGTTAGACTCAGAGTATTATATTTTAGAAAATACGTTTTATTCTGAAAGAATAAATGAAAAATCAAAGGAATGAGCTGACTGGCCCTCAGTGGCTGTACAGGACTAATGATGATAACTGCCAACTGATTATTCAGATAGAAAATATCAATTATGCTGAAAACAACAAATGAACAGAATGATTACAATACATGCAATGGTAAGTAAAACAAACGTTATCTCTTTGTAGGTTAGATGGGTAGAAATAATGGAAGAACATTTGTATAATCATTTATTTATATAATATGAATATTTACAATGTATAACATTCTACACCGTACTATTGTTTCTCCAGCCCAAATCATTAATTATTACCGACGCCATGGCAACAGGTATAAGCAATAAACAATACAATTACAACATGACATTTCTAAACGATAACAACTATCAGCATCAACAACTAAACTATCAAAGAACTTAGGGTGCTGTGGCTTTGTCATATCTTACAACAGTTATCTTAGCATCTGAAACAGTGTAGGCTAACTAAGTACACTGCAGTTCTACACAGATATTGCAACTACTGTACATATGTAAGGGTACAATACTAATAAGATGTGAAGTGCTTCGTGAATTTTTACGCCTGTGAATGAATAAATGAAGAATATAAAGGATGAGTTTGCTGGCCCTCAGTGACAGCAAACTCATCCTAGATAACTGGCAACTGAAGAAGCAGGGCAAGCCCAGCGGGAGCTGAAGGTTGCTCAAAAAGCATCATCGTGCTCAAACAGAAATGTACGTGAATATGTGTTCTTAATAATCTTGAAATCTTAAAAATTGCAGGTTATTAAGAAAAAACAGCTCATAGAAAGACTGCATGCTCTTACTGTCACGACCTCAGATACTGGGCAGGAGGACTTAAATGCACAACACCAGAAACAGATGTAAAGTGTAAAACAAATACTTTACTTGCACAACGATGGTACAAACTCAAAAAACTCACAAAAAGGATTATCAAAAATCTCAATACAAGGCTGATACGCTGGATCATGATGCAAGGACAAGACAAACTGACACAAGACAAGTGGAGACAGGACTGTTTAAACATGAGGTGAGTGGGCACAGGAGGACACACAAGGAAGTAAAGGGATCTGGGATGAGGGACAAGGGGTAAGTACAAAATAAAACAGGAAGTGCAAAGACAGACAGTGACTGACAAGACTGGACGTAAGACACGATGACTTGACGAATGATTAACATACGAACAATACAATAATAAATTACAACATAAACATATTTAACAAATTCTACAAGACATGACACTTACTTGCGGGGGGATACAAGTGTCTAAAAGAATTGAGATATAGAAATAAAAACTGGATTCATAAATGCCCGTTCAAAAATTGTAAATGTTAGGAAGATATTCACAAATGCTGTTTGTGTATTTGTAAATTAACTTAGTATTTGCATATCTTTTACATCTTTGAAATAACCTTTTATATTTGGAAAATATATATATTTTTTTACAAGGTTTTACATGTACAGATTACACATTTACACACAGCTTGTCAATTTGTTCACACAGTTAATATTGAGAAAAATCTCCAGACCTGTAGATCAACTCTTCTCATTTAATGTTATCCCTGCTGAGTCGACAGATATGTAAGCATGATTTACTCCTCCCTTCTCTTTTGTGCCCCTGGACTTTTAATAGTCCCGGAGAAACAGTATTGTTTTTTTTGTGCTATAATTACTACAGGTTCCCATGAGACATACACATGATCCACTTTACAGCACTACCTACACCTCAACAAATAAAATATTTATAAGGTGATTTGTCAAAGTTGGACCATTATTATAATTTTTTATAAAACCCAGAGAGATGATTCTTTGTTACAAATTCAAAATCAGACAGTCCATAGTCACATTGTTCATGGTGTTTTATTAATACATGAAATAGAAAAATGGTTGCCGCAGAGAATACCCCCCCACCCCCCCTACAAACACATACACACTGAAACACATTTCTTCCTGTGTGATTTGATTCTCTGCCTCTGCATTGTAAATAATTAATTTCTCCAATAAGAAAGTCATTAATACATGTGACACACAGAACAGCTGTGATTTATTTAAGCTGCTTGTTAATTGGACATGATAAAATGTTGTTTATACCTTTGGTCCTAAAGCCATATTTTCAGGGATAATATTTTTCATCTGCCACCGGCAGCTCCTAAATTCAAATTATACAGTCAACTCATTGTGCTCACAAACAACACCAGATACTAGTCCTTGACCTTGAAGTGAGAGACCTAACCTCAGGTGTGCTTCATCCAATTGTTCAAACCTGTCACAGGCAGTATCTACTGCCAGGGTCAGCCGAGCATACCAACAGAAAAATAAAAAAATTGTGCTTCAGTTAAATAATGTGTGTATGTGTGTGTGTGTGTGTGTGTGTGTGTGTGCATGCGTGCATGTGCGTGATCCCCATAATCAGCACAACAGCACAATATGCTCCTTAAGAATAACACTGAAATCCCAGGAGAGGCTCGGAGACAGCTGGTGAGCAGAGAAAAGATTTGGCTCGAAAGGCCTCCATGCACCCGATCAATGTGTTACTCCCATTTCTTTTGAAATGGCAAAACAAATATACGTAGCTTGTGGTTAGCCCTGAGAAATCTACTCCTGCATTCTGGCAAAGCAAGGGTGAAAGTGAATATATACTGTATATGTAAGCACTAAATGTCTTTCATCTATTTGAAATACAATTACATATAATACAGATATTCATTTTGCTGTATATACACACACATATTGTCATTCAGTGTAATAGATGACACTGCGGTGTAACAAAGAAGCTGTTTTACACCTAATGACAAAACCTTTACTTTCTTACAGACAATCACCTGGCTACCTTTCAAACAATGACCTTGACCAATAAATCTAATCGTATGAAGATATTTTCTTTCAAATCTAATGTTTTTTTGACATTTTACAGAATTACCTGCGGTTTTGTGGCTTGGGTTACCACATCAGATGTGCAGGTCGACTTGTTACTGACAGTTTCAATTTGGTCCAAAAAACAGTTATGGTTAGACAGAGCGTACAGCCCCAGGTTAACATTAACGTGCCAGAGTAAACACACACTACAGGCCGACGCCACACCAGCTCTCAGAGTTTCAGTACTTTGGTGGAATTGTGCATATGTCTGCCCTGCTGTTAGTTACAAGTAGGCTTTGTTTATTTAGATTGTATAGAGCCAGTAGTAGAAGTGAAATGTGGCATCAAGATGCTGATTAAACAGCATGATTATTAGACAGGTGAGCGGCTAACAATAAAGGTCCCTCTAAAATGTGTATTTTTATCATAAGTTGGTAGTCTAGTGGTCAGGCTTTCAGGAAGTTTGTGAGTTCAATACCAGGCTGCCACCATGGAGCCCTTGAGCAAGGCACTTAACTCCGAGTTGCTCCAGGGGGACTGTCCCTGTAGTGAGTTCACTGTAAGTCGCTCTGGGATCCCAAAAGAGATCTTAACTGACCAGGCCACGTCCTTTATGTCACGCACATTATGCAAACTGTATGGATTACTTGCCGTCCGCTCCATTCGGACTAGTGTCTACCATCCGCTGACAGACGGGCTGGTGGAGCGGTTTAACAAAACACCTAAGAACATGGTATGTAAGTTCATTCATGAGGACAGCCGTAATTGGGAAAAGTGGTTAGACCCTTTGCCTGGTTCCCCAGGCCTCCACGGGATTTTCTCCCTTTGAGCTGTTGTTCGCCAGAAAGCCACGGGGTGTTTTGGACCTGGTTAAGGAAAACTGGGAGGAGGGTCCAAGCACAAGGAAAAAGGAAATTCAATACGTGCTGGACCTGAGAGCAAAACTTTTTGCTCTAGGCTCAGGAGCGCCAGCAGCGCCTGTACATCAGAGGGTCGTGACTAAGACAATTTGCACCGGGAGATAAAGTGCTAAAGTGCTTGTATTGCTCACGTCCACTAGCTCCAAATTACTCGCTAAGTGGCAAGGACCCTTTGTGGTCACACGGCGAGTGAGGGACGTCGATTACGAGGGGTTACGACCGGGCAGGGGGGGAGTGACACAAATATACCACCTCAACCTCCTAAAAGCATGGAGGGAGGTGGCCTCTGCCTCCCTGGCCACTACGGTGATGGAGAAAGATGAGTTGGGACCGGAGGTGGGAAAACTGTGCTGTCGTGCATCACCACTTAGAGACGCCCCCGGGCGTGACGGTGCACTCATGGCCCTATCGGCTGCCTGAACACAAAAGGAAAATTGTTCAGGCGGAGCTTAAGGCCATGCTAGAGATGGCCGTAATAGAAGACTCCAACAGTGGCTGGTTTTGCCCTGTTGTGCTGGTGCGCAAGCCCAACGGGTCAGTGCGGTTCTGTGTGGACTACCGCAAGGTTAATGAGGTGTCCAAATTCAAGGCTTACCCGATACCCCAGGTCGACAAACTCCTGGATCGGCTGGGCACAGCTCACTTTTATACATTACTGGGTTTAATTTAGGGCTACTAGCAGATTACCCTGTCTCCAGAGTCCAAGGAAAAAACGGCCTTCTCCACTCCGTACGGGTTGTAACAATTTTGGGTTGTTTGGAGCACCAGCCATCTTCCAGTGACTCATGGACCGGGTTCTGTGGCCCCACTCTGCATATGCTGCTGCCTACCTGGATGATATCATCATCCACAGTGCACTGACAATGCAATCAGTAGTATAGGGAAAAATGGTCACTAAACATCTGGAGAATCCACACATATTACTAAACACCCCAGGGGTCTTAGGGCTTATGCTAACCAACTCTGATATCCAAGTGTATAAGTTTACCATCCAAAACTTTGTACAGTGGTTTGGCAAACATCATCTCAACCTCAACACAAAAACAACAGAGGAGGAGGAAATAAGATTTTTTTATTTTGAGTCTGCTTATTGGTTTATAAAGCAAACAAGTCTGACCGTGCGCCCAGGACCTCAGGTTTTCTCCACGGCTCCCAACAGCTGTTTGCTGTTGGTGCATCCATCTCTCTCTCTCTTTTGCTCAACAGTACGCATACAAGACTTTTTGTGATTATTTTTACATTAAACTCATTATGACGCGTCCACGAGACATAGCCTATTTTGCGCTGATAATGCTACATTGTAAACAACACAAGTATGTGTTGAAATCTGTAGCAGTAAAGCTAGTTAACTTTAGCTTTTAGCAGCTGGTATTGAGTTGTAGTGAAGTACGTTCAGGCTTCATTCAGTAAAGATGTGTATTGTGCGAAAGTAGTGTATAACATTATAATGTGTTGGGTTCAAATTTAATCTTGTAAAAGGTAGTTTGAGAAACATGTATTTAAGTTTAAAGTTTGAAGGAGATGTTTTCAAAGAAATATAAAATAGATATTGGAGAAGGAATTATGACCTGCTAAACTTCCTAACAAAAAAACAGGATTCAAACGTAATAAAGGAGTGCAACACCACTGCAATAGTGCAACAAAACAAAATTTGGACTCAAACATCAGATCTTTGTCATCTAAAGCTGTACTTAATATATGTATTTAATAGATGTATTTATTTTGTCTCACTAAAACCTGGCTGAGACATGAAGAATATGTCAGTCTAAATCAATCCACTCCACCCAGTCATATTAATTCTCATGTTCCTCGAGGCCGAGGAGGTGGAGTTGCAGCCATATTCAACTCAAGCCTATTAATTAACTCTAAACCTAAACTAAATTATAACTCATTCAAAAGACTTGTTCTGAGTCTTTTAAACACTACAGCCAATTGTATTTGTTATAGTGTACTCTGAATTTTCTTCTGAATTCTGAGTTTTTAATCAAGTTTAGTCTTTAAAACAGATAAAGTAATAATTGTAGGTGATTTTAATATCTACGTGGAAGTTGATAAGGACAGCCTTAGTACTGCCTTTATCTCATTATTAGATTCAATTTGGTTCAGTCAGAATGTCCCTAAAAAAACATACCTTGTTCTGCCGTATGGCATTGAAATTAAACATTTGTTCAGTAGATATCTCTGCAACACAACACATAGACGGACGTCTTTGACGTAAGGTCAACACTGTTGCCTCTTCACATTCTGTTGATAAAGTTAGTTCATTTTTTTTAAGTTTTAAGTTTCAATTCTGGCATGTGTTACACATTGAACCTTTAAGACTCTCCAGTTGATCTATGTGTACTGACCATAACTAGGAAACTAGATGATATTACTCTGCTATTAGCTGCTCTGCTCTGGCTCCCGGTAAAATCCAGAATAGAATTTTGAATCCCTCTCCTCACCTATCAAACCATTAATGGTCAGGCAGCATCATATCTGAAAGAGCTCACAGTACCCTATTACCCCGCTAGAGCACTACGCTTCCAGAATTCAGGGTTACTTGTGGTTCCTAGAGTCTCCAAAAGTAGAATGGGAGCCTGTGGAACCATCTCCCAGTTTGTGTTTGGCAGGCACATTTAGGAGTAGGCTGAAGACTATCCTTTTTGATAAAGCTTATCGTTAAGGCTGGCTCAGGGTTGCCTTGGATCAGCCCCTGTTATATTGCTATAGGCTTAGACCGCCAGGAGACTTAAACCGAGCACCTCTCCCTTCTGAGAGCAGCTTCTGTTCACACAAATGGGGTCAGATTTGATTATATCCTTTTTTGAGTCGCTGCACTAGACAAGGTTGCCCTCTCTCTCTCTCCATTCCTTTTCACATTTGTTATCCAGCCACTTGCAATTGCTTTGCGTGCTTCAGTACACATACTTATAATGGAATCATCAGGGGGGAGAAGGAACATAAGGTTTCATTGAGGCTCCTTATACTAAAATGGGTTAAATGCAGAGTATACATTTCACTGTTTGTGCTGTGTCCATGTGTGAAGTTGATTTGATTCGTATCCTCCATTTTCATTGTACACTGATGATTTATTGTACATTTCCAACCCTTCAACATCCATTCCCAATATTATGTCCATTTAAGAGTGTTTTGGCAAGGTATCAGGGTATAAGAACAATCTCTCAAAGTGTTTTATTTCTCATTAATGTCAATGTCCTCTTCAACATCTAAAGTCAATTTATATACTTGGAGGTCAGTACCACCCAAACGCTCTTTTTTTATTCCATCAGAACTTTGTAAAACTGTTTTAACATACAGAACAATATTTTGTAAAGTGATCAAATCTCTGTCAATGTATACCACATTTTAGTAATACTTTTTTAAAGAACCTAGATAAAATTATTTTATTTGGAATAAGAAGACCCCCCAAATAAGGAACATTTTTTTACAGAGACCCAAATCAGAGGGCAGATTAGGATTGCTCTTATTTCAAATTTAACTGTTGGGCATGAAATTTACACACACACTTGTTTTGGCTCCAAGATCAGATACCGGCTTTGCTCAACATTGAACAAAAACTTGTTCCATAATCTTCTTTACTCAATGCCGACTAACAGTTCTATAGCTTCACACTATTACTGACAATTTGGTCCTCAATAAGAAAACATTTTTGGTTGGCATTCTGGCGCTCTTGGGGCTCAAATCATTAATTTGCTCAATCTCTCTTGGATGCAATGTTTCACATGTGGCACAGAAAAGGTCAGTTGTCGCTTAGTCCATTACGGAAAACCTGGCTTTATGTGTGGTCTATCGTCCACCGAAGTGCAATAAAGATTTTATGCAGGACTTTGCAGACTTCTTGGCTGGGATCCTGTTAAAATATAATCAGTTTTTAAATGGCTGGTGATTATAATATACTCCATGCTGTGAAGCCAGACCTCGGGTTAAAGACTTTCTGAATCTTATTGACTCCATTTGTCATGGGGCATGTATGGAGCCAAATGCAGCACACAGGAAAACAAGGAATAGTGCACTATAGGTTTATTCAACGGAACTGACAGGTACAGGGATTCACAGAAAACAGGCAGATTCAGACACAGGTAACCTGAAGTCAGAGACGCAGAAGCCAAGCTCGAGGTCGGGGACAGAAGGCTGGCGAGTATCCCAGGGATTCGACGAGGCGGGTAGGTCGGAGACAGGCAGGGTCGGTAGCAGGAAATCAGTCCGGGGGTAATCGCTGGAGAGTCTGGCATGAAGAAGAACAATCTGGCCATGAGCACATGACTGGGTGAGGTTTAAAAAAGTGTGATTGTGAATTGGCTGCAGCCTGAGCCCAAGGTGAGGTGGGAGTGGCTGGCAGGTGAGGTGAGGAGGTGAGAGTGGCTGGCAGGTGAGGTGAGGAGGAGCAGAACTGTGACACTATTACTCTCACTCAGTCAGTGACTGGTCCGACACATGAAAAAGGTCACACAATGGAACTGGTGCTGTCTCATGGTTAATGTGTAGATATCAATGAAATCTTTGACACATGTATTTCGGATCATCTGCCTGTTTTGTTCACTGCTACAGTCTCAGGTTACAACTTGTGTTCCTGCACGCCGCCTGTGTGCGATCAACCCCCAACCAACTATTTCTAAAGACTCTATGCTTTATACCCTTGATTGCTGTTGTGATTTTTGTGCTGATGACCTCACCACCCTCTTTGAACCCACTTGCACTAATATCTTGGACTACAATGCTCCATTTACGACTAAAAGCACTAAACCACGTCCAGTGCCGTGGCCGAATGATACTTCCCACACTCTCAGACCCACGTGTAGACAAGCTAAGACAAAGTGGAAGAAGGACAAGCTCCAAGCCTCCATAGGTATTTTACAGGACTGCCTATCTTAATACCAGACAGCTGACAGACAGCCGCTAAAACTGCTAAAACAGAGTTGTTGTTTTTTTTTTAAATTAAACTTTTTCTTTAATAGTAGTCAAAGGCCTCAGGTTATTTTTTTGTGTTCTTAACTCTCTTACAAATCGTTGTGATACAGACGTATTATGCTAATGCCTACACTCTGTGAAAACTTTCTTAAATGTTTTTATTGACAAGAGTTCCGCTCTAAGGTTCACCCATTGGCTTTGCTTGGACCCTTCTGTTTTTCCTCTGTGCCCAGCGGTCTTCAATCAATTAGAGCCAGTGTCATGCTCTTTATTATCATTACATTACATTACATTACAGGTAATTTAGCAGACGCTCTTATCCAGAGCGACTTACAGTGAACTCACTACAGGGACAGTCCCCCTGGAGCAACTCGGAGTTAAGTGCCTTGCTCAAGGGCTCCATGGTGGCAGCCTGGTATTGAACTCACAAACTTCCTGAAAGCCTGACCACTAGACTACCAACTTATGATAAAAATACACATTTTAGAGGGACCTTTATTGTTAGCCGCTCACCTGTCCAATAATCATGCTGTTTAATCAGCATCTTGATGCCACATTTCACCTCTACTACTGGCTCTATACAATCTAAATGAACAAAAAGCCTACTTGTAACTAACAGCAGGGCAGACATATGCACAATTCCACCAAAGTGCTGAAACTCTGAGAGCTGGTGTGGCATCGGCCTTTAGTGTGTGTTTACTCTGGCACGTTAATGTTAACCTGGGGCTGTACGCTCTGTCTAACCATAACTGATGTTTTTGAACAAATAGAAACTGTCAGAAACAAGTCGACCCGCACAT
This sequence comes from Bovichtus diacanthus, assembly GCA_943590825.1. Classification (NCBI taxonomy): domain Eukaryota; kingdom Metazoa; phylum Chordata; class Actinopteri; order Perciformes; family Bovichtidae; genus Bovichtus; species Bovichtus diacanthus. The sequence continues at coordinate 114,266 of CALSBV010011207.1, read as the reverse complement.
CTGATGTGGTAACCCAGGCCACAAAACCGCAGGTAATTCTGTAAAATGTCAAAAAAACATTAAATCTGAAGATTTGTGCCTTGCTTTTACGGCAAATTCACACCGGGGAGCGTTGAAGTGCGGCTTGCCGCAAGCATTACATTACTCCTCGGCCGCGAAGGGTGTTCATGTGTTTCAAGCTGGAAGAAATTCTTTGAAACATAGTCACAGGAGTCACAGTAATCTGTTTACTGATTGGCTGCGGGTAACCTCTTGCTGCAAAAAGTTAAACTATCCCCAACTGTTGTTTGGCCGTACTTCGCCGCACAATCAAGCGGTTGCTACATTGATTTGTTTTATTTCTGTTTCCATGTCTGACAATATTATCATTTATTTTAATGTCTTGTACCTGTACTTAAAATACTTCTTCTGATTTTAATACTTTATGTTTCAGTACTGAGGTTGGCAGTTGCCAGACTATTTTGTCTCCCTTGGTACCCACACATCGGTGAACACTAGCATAACATGTGGGGTTCCTCAAGGCTCCATTCTGGGACCTGTGTTGTTCAGCTTCTATATGCTGCTACTGGGATATATCATCAGAGAACACTGGATTTATTTTCATAGCTATGCACATGGACATGTACATGTCCTTAACATCAAATGACATCAGCTCTATTGATAAATGCATTGATCATGACAACTTGTTGATGTCACATAATTTCTTGCAATTTAACAAAGAGAAGTCTATCGGAGCAAAGGTTCAGATAGAGATGCTGTTCACTAACACAAAATCCATCGTGCTAAATGCCAAGACCCTAGATCTCAATTGTGAACCTCACATCAGTTGTCACAAAAGAAATAATGCTAAAGTGCAACCGTTTCTCTTCCAGGCAGATTCTGGATGGGAAATGTACAGCATGTGGAGTAATGGAGACTGTTTTAACATGTGATGCTTCAGTGCCAGCTGTATACAAAAGAAAGGAATACCTCGTTGGGTCAGTGACCAAGTTAAAAGTGGAGACTTACTCCTTAAAGACTCTGTTTGGGGAGAGTAAAAAATAAAAGTCAAATTGTTAGGAAAGTCATTGACTTTCTTCGTACAACAGGCCTGTACCCAAGGTCCATCAGGTGCCGACTTAGAAGTAGTGGCCATTTCACCCACAGTGAGGCAGCTAATCAAGCCTAGTCTGCCATGAAGAAGAAGAAGAAGAAGAAGAAGAAGTAGTGATGGACATACACAAGGTAGAGATGAGAGAGAGAAATAAGTGAGAGAAAAGTAATTTCACATTGTGTGCTTTAACAAGAGAAAAGTAGATCCACATACAGCTGTGAGGCAACTTTTTCCACTATAAACATTATCAAAACCCAATATCGTTCCAGGCTCACCAATGAGCACCTAAACATGTGTATGAGAATGGCACTAACTCTAATTCAAGCTGATTTAAATGTCCTGGTAGGACGAGCTCACTTCTCTCACTGAGCAAGAGAAAGTGGAGGAGTGGGATATAACAAAGCTGTTCAACTGTTAAGATGAGTTGCAATGATTAATTATAAAATTGATTTGATTAATTATAAAATTGATTTGAGACTGTTAAGATGTGAATGAAGTTCTGTCCTGTTGATACTGTACATATCAGATCTATAGTGGATCCACTGTATTCTTGTGATACCTCCAGCTGCTGATTATGTATAATTTTTTACTATGAGCATTTCTTGTACTTACACCTGCACTATATATTTTACTAATACTTGTACTGCACTGCCTACTGTGCCTGCTGCACATTTCATACTGTTCATGCTGTATCTTAGCGTACTCTTTTCACACTGCACTGTTCCTGCTGTATATATTATTCATAACTTCCCCTAACCGTTTATTCTACATTCTGTATTTATTCTATAGTGTATACAGAGCATTCTGTATATACTCTGTACATAACTTAACTGTTTTTTGCACTTCTGGTTAGAGGCTAAACTGCATTTGGTTGTGTACCTGCACTCTGTGAATGTGGTCTAATCTGATCTGTACAGACACAAACGGCAGATACAAATACATCCTCCTCAATCCGCCAGTGACACAGAGGTCATTTACCTCTCCACACCTCTGCTATAAAAGTAAAACCCTTTAACGACCAAATGTTACAGCCTCTGAGTGTGTGCGCAGGCATTTGACAGATGAGTCACTCACCCTCACAAACAGAAAAGAGGTTACAGCAAGGCTATCTAAACAGTAACCCGGCAACAGGGTCAAAGACCTGGAACTGAAAAGTCTGAACTCTGTTTTACAGGCTCCAAGGTTCCTATGTTAAGTGAGCCTCTTTTTATTATCACATGTAAATGGTACAAATACACGACGAGTCTGATCAGCTCACAGAGGACATCAATACGCTTTACACCTCCATCAATAAAAGTACAATCTATGTGCTTTTAAAGGCAGTTTGTCGCATTCAGTGCTGCAGGCTCCTCCCCATGAACTTTGGAAAGTTTTTTTTCTTTCATCTCTCTGTTTTCTGAACGGTCCAACTTTCCCTCCTCAACTCAGCCACAGACAGAACATCATAGAAGTGAGTACACATACAATGTAACTAACTCTTAATATATGTGCTTCTGAATTCATGCTAGAACATAAGACATCTAAATATAATCACAAACAAAGCAATGAGATTACAATTATGAGTTTTAGTAATCAACTGAGTGGTAAATAATATTCAATTTGGCACATCGATTCATGTTTTTGTACTTTTTGTGATAAACAGGAGATGTTTGTGGTGGGTAAAGTGGTTTCCGTCACAGCTTGTTAAGCGTGTTCTCACTACCCGTGTGGGGTCGTGTGATTTGCAGACAGATAATTAAAATGTATTTGTGGTTTCTTATTGCTTCACACTCTCAACATGGAACACTGTATGCCTCTGATAGTTTATGGTATGGTATGATGTAGTAGTGTGCTATGCTCTTGCATGGTCGAGGATCGTATATGACACAGTAAAGTACAGCATTATGGTGGCATGGCATAATGCTGTATGTTAGAGAATGGAGTGATGTGTTCTCATGAGTTTTGATATAGTAATATACTGCTTAATTGAAAGAAAACACATCACCACACATATTTTCAGATTGCAGGCACAGCAGGACTATAGCAAAAATACACACGTGAGAATGTAGCTGCTAAAAGACATGTACTGTACTTGTACCTGGTTCAATGGAAGATTTAAATTTTTTAACTAAATGTAAACACCCAATAACATTTGAATTTTTTTCATTTGAATATTACATTACATGTCTTTTAGGAGTCGCTCTGGTATTGCAATATTAACCACATAAAATTCAAACATTATTGTTTTACTTTGGAAG
>CALSBV010011207.1:90835-106592 GCA_943590825.1 Bovichtus diacanthus | reverse complement strand
AAACACTTTATACTACAATGATAGTAACAAGTACTCATTCAAAGTATGGTGAATCATAAGCACTATGTCACACGTATGACAATATTTCATATATATCAATGTTTATACAGCCTAATGTGTGATCGCGTTCTGCTATTAAAGATACCAAGATAATACAAGTATTGCTTAGTTAGTTGGCTCTAAATGTCTGTTATTAATTAGTCCAACTGGCTACGGTGTTAGACGAGAGAGACTTAACATTATACAATCTTTCCTTAAAGACAGAAAATATTAATTTATGAGAAACATGCATCAGGGGACGTTACTGGTGTGACATTCTGACAGTGGCATACCACTTTCAAGACGAAATTCCATGTGCCGCTAAACCATTTTTGATCTTGGATTTCCCCCCGGTGACGCAAGTTTTTTAAGGATCGTTCAGAGAATCTTTCCAACTTCTGATCACTGCCCTGGGAGCAATGTTTCCTGACTTCAGACTTCAGAACTTTGGCTGAAGTGGCGCCGCTAATTCAGTCTCCAGTGTGGCAGCAGAGCGCCGCAAGCCGTGAGAAGTCGTCTCTTTGAGGCAAAGACACAAAAACTACTTCTGTAAAATGAGTGCCTGTCGAGGCACAATGTTCACAGTGTTTTTAGATGCCTCCGCTGTCACTGCGGGGAAACACACACACACACTCTCTCTTTCTCTTCCACATACACACATACTCTCTCACATTTGTATACATTTTCACTTTTCATTGCCTAATGTTAGATATTGTGTGTTTTTACATTTATTATCTTAATAATAAATAATAAAAAAATTCCGAAATCCTTCAACCTTTACTAGCTATTGATATGGTCATTTTGTTTATAGTTATCAGATTTCCTAATTCATTGTCTAGTATGTTTTACGAGACTATTTTATGAGACTACATTAACTGGCTATCAATTTAATCTGATTCAGAGATTCTGATGAGGAGGTGTCCCCCCCCCCCCCTAGAGGTGACTTGGTGTAAACTAAGTCATATTAATTCATATAATTAACACTTATATTAAATATAATAATTAAGAAATATTTTGATAATTATTCCTTTCTTCTGCCATTTCAATGTATGTTTTAGCTGAAGCACCTACTTTATTATAGTGCCAAATATTATCAACCCCTATTTATGATTTTATGAATATTACGTTTTATTAATATAAATCTTAATTAATATGTTGTCTATATTATTTGTAATATAATATTTGAGTCTTTGTACGACTTACTTAGGAAACAATAACAGCAGCCCTGTGGGGACAGCAGATGTTTTCATTTCAATGCATTGTGTTTGTATATTCCTGTTTTGTATTGTCATTAGTTTAAACCTGTTGATGTTTAAATAAAACATTTTAAATAACTCTTTTACTACTTTTACATGCTTTAAGTCTTTCCTTGTTGTTTTCTCAGCGTCTTCATTTCTCACTCATGTTCAGTACATAGAGAATGATTAGAGACATGATGACAAGGAGAACATGTTTGACCAGGATACTCATGCACATATACTAATTGCGTCTTACATCCTCTGTCTGTTTGAAATGAATTATTGTTAAGCACTATATTAATATCATTATATGAGCTGTACGTATATTGTATGAGTGTTGTGTCTTTCCTGTTGCAGCAACCACATGGAAGTTTGTGCTGCTGGGACTGGCCTTCGTCTGCCTTCTTGTTGGCTTTCTGCTGCTGGGAATGGGAGCCATGGCTAGCAAGTATGACCTCACGTTATACAATGACATTTTCATGGCAACGCATGTGGGGAAATGTATACTATTGATATTTTAAAGTTGTTGAGTGACAGTTTCACCCCCTTAGGAGCAGAAAGAAGATTGCAAAGTACAAGGCAGCTGCTGTGGCTCACAAAAGTGAGGAGCTGCAGATCATTGCACCACTCAGAGATGACAGCTTCAGCAGACCATCAGAGTCACTGGACAGGCTGATGCAGGGAAACCAGCCCCCCCCCACCAAACGGGGAGGTGAGCGAGCTCAAAGCAGGAAACATCCTGGTCACCTGGAAAGACGGCAACACTTCCTGCCTGTACTCAGATCCTGCAGCAGAGGAGGAGGAACAGAAGCAGGATCAGGAGGAGAAACAGGAGGAGGTGTCGGCTGACGAGGCAGTGAAGACAAGTGAAGAGTTCGGCAGGTGTTAGCAATCTCAGCCTGTGACAGTGTTTGTAGTTTTTAGGGCCGTACCGAATCTTTTTATTTTTTTACATTCAAAGATTCTATTGAGGTTTTTTGTATGACTGAAACTTTGAATGTCTGTCATCATATTTTATGGCATCACTCTAAAAGAAATAAAAAATCCTCGAACAAAATCCTCTCATTTGAATAAAGTGATTCATCGGATTAAATGAGTGAGTCTTTTTTTTCTTAAAGTCATTGTGTAGAACTTTTCAACGTATTGCTTATGCCTCTATATGATCTGTAGTAAAGGAGAACATCAGCAAGAAGAAAAATAAACTAATGAGATACTACGTGTTCATCAAGCCTTTAGTCTTTATGCTAAGCTAAGCTAACTGCTTGAACTTAACACACAAATGCTACGCTGAATGCGTTTTTACACATGGCTGTTCTATTTCTTTCTTTCTACACACGGCTATCCGGCCCCTCCACAGGTAATAACGACAGAACTGTGTAAAAAATTAGTACAATTAGTTTTAAACTGATTTTTAAATAAATATATCATTGTACCAGAAACAAAGTGAGGAAGCAGAGCCACCTTGTGGGTGTTTTTGCAATTCACATTAAAATGAATCAATAGAATCGATGTGTATCTATCACCCTGTAGTTTAAAGCAGGGGTCCCCAACCACCGGGCCGCGGACCAGTACCAGGCCGCGGATCATTTGGTACCGGGCCGAACAGAAAGAATAAAATGTTTTTTTTTGTGTTGGTAATATTTATTGTAAACATTTTTATGTATTATATACAGTATATTACAATGTAATAATAATATAATATATATATATATAACATAATATAAAAGTGCTAATAATATAAAGTGGAATAATTACATTTACATTATATATGTAATAATTAAATCATATGTTTTGCACTTTATTGGACCGCTGGTTTAAAGGATCCAGTTAATAAGATCAGTAGTTAATATAGAAACCCTGAATAACTGCATTATCACTTGGCAAATATCAATATGCACATGCAGCGACACGTGACAAAGACAAAGGTTTTTTTTTTTTTTTGTCTGTGTCTCTCAGAGAGACAGTGAATAAGCGTGTTTCCCAAACTGTTTGTGTATGGAGCATGGTCTGCTAAATGATTTCCTTCAAATAATTTTCAGTAGATGAGCTTGTTTGTTTGTTTTTTTCATGACGTTGAGTCGGGTGCAGTTACACAAGAAGATAATAACCACAAGACGCAAAAATTATCATAGAGATTATTCATTTCTAAGCTTGAAATTTCAAAGAAAAGCAGTAAGATTGTCTATCAAAGCTTCCTGTTGCCATTTAGAGGAGGACACGTGAACTAAGATTCATCTTTGACTTGTCTTTGCAGCTCCAGCTGCCTCAAATGTTCACACATCAATAAATGATTGGATCAAAGTGCTGTGTTTCTGATGACTCACTGAACGTGTAGCGTCCTCATCTCTATTGTTGTGACTGACAGATGTTGAGCCTATCAGTTAATGCCTCTTTCCAAATACTGTGTGTTGATTGGCTCCATGGCAACAGATGACAAATGAAAAGAAAGCTTCGAGTGTGTTTCACCTCTCCTGGGGGGGTGAAAACAAGATTTTCTCATGTGTCGTTCTGATGATGGAGGTAGAGAGCATGTCGGGTTCAGCTGTGTTGAGATGCACTGTAGGTCATCACATATGATTCTCTCTGAGTTGTGAAGTGGGAGAAGATATTTGAGTGTCAGGTGACTCACAGTTAGAGCTCTTCTCTCTCCTACTCCTACTCTAAGTCATCAGTACAAAAGATGAACAACTGTGTTAGTAGAGATCTGGTTGTCTGATATAAAAAAAAAAAAGAAGGCACTAGAAGCCGGTGGACGTAAAATGTTTAAAGAGCAGGGTCAATTATGATTCCCACGGTGCATTTCAGCAGAAACCTTCCAATCACAGAGCATAAAATACACTATATGGACAAAAGTATTGGGCCACCTACACATTACACCTACAGGAGCTATTATAACATCCCATTCCAAATGTATAGGCATTAATATGAAGTTGGTCCCCCCTGTGCAGCTATAACAGCTTCCACTCTTCTGGGAAGGCTTTTTATAAGATTTTGGAGCATGTCTGTGGGAATTTTTGAGCATTCATCCAGAAGAGCATTTGTGAGGTCAGACACTGATGTTGGACGAGAGGGCCTGGCTCGCAATCTCCGTTCTAGTTCTGGGCTCTGTGCGGGCCAGTGAAGTTCTTCCACACCAAACTCATCCAACCAGGCCTCTATGGACCTTGCTTTGTGCACTGGGGCACAGTCATGCTGGAGCAGAAAAGGGCCTTCCCCAAACTGTTTCCACAAAGTTGGAAGCATAGAATTGTCCAGAATGACTTGGTGAGATGAAGCATTAAGATTTCCCTTCACTGGAACTAAGGGGCCCATAGCATTATGCCTCCTCCACCAAACTTTACAGTTGGCACAATGCAGTCAGGCAGGTAACGTTCTCTTGGCATTCGCCAAACCCAGACTCGTCCATCAGATTGCCAGATAGAGAAGTTGATTCGTCACTCTACAGAACACGTTTCCACTGCTCCAGAGTCCAGTGGCGGCGTGCTTTACAACACTCCAGCCGACACTTGGCATTGTGCTTGGTGATGTAAGGCTCGCATGCAGCTGCTCGCCCATGGAAACCCATGCCATGAATCTCCCGGCGCACAGTTTTGATGCTGATATTAATGCCAGAGCTGCTTTGGAGCGCTGCAGTTATTGAGTCAGCAGAGCTTTGGTGACTTTTACGCACTATGCGCCTCAGCACTCAGCGACCCCGCTCTGTAACTTTACATTGTCTGCCACTTCATGGCGGAGTTGCTGTGGTTCCTAAACGTTTCCACTTTGCACTAATACCACTTACAGTTGATCGTGGAATATCTAGGAGAGAAGACATTTTACGAACTGACTTGTTGCAATGGTCGCATCCTATTACAGAACCTCGATCGAATTCAGTGAACTCTTTAGAATGACCCATTCTTTCACAAATGTTTGTAAAGGCAGACTGCAGGCGAGGTGCTTGATTTTATAAACATCTGGCAATGGGACTGAATGAAACACCTGAATTCAATGATTAAGAGGAGTGGCCCAATACTTTTGTCCATATAGTGTATGTCACGATGGGCGGCAGCTAATGATTAAAATCTCAAATCTGACAACAATGCATTTGAATTCACTACAAGTGTGGGTCGTGTCTGTGGCTGGATTATGCTCCATGGTTCAAGGGTATTATAGAGCCGTCTGTCAAAGTACTTGTACTTGAACACCATCCAGGAGAGTTTCTGTATTCGGTAGCACTGAGGAGGTAATTTAAAGCAAACACTGTAACTTGATGAAAGCTGTAAGAGAAGCAGAAGAAGTCTTCCTGTTTCTCTGCTCATTTATCAGGGGTCAGGTTCAGCTCTGCGTTATAGTGTCCACCCCCTGCATTGCTCACAGTACAGTCAGTGTGAGGGAGTGTCAGAAGATCTTGAAGCCTTTAAGCAGCGTGAGTGTGGCAGCCCTGCGTTTGCTCTGTGCTCTGGAAGTCTTCACAGTGAGCAGCTTGGCGGTGGCGGGGACCGGCAGCTCCTTGTAGCAGGGGGTTGTGAAGGAGGGGACACCGAGCAGCGCTTTGTCCTCACTCGTGTAGACGGCTGGTACCAGAAGGCCGCGCCTCACCCTCCTCACCCTCCTCACCGCCTCGTAGAAGACGCGCTGCACAGAGAGGAAGTCCAGACAGGCGGACACCTCGAAGAACAAAGAGCTGAAACGAGACGCCAGCAGCTCACCGTCACTCCGACTCACCTGCCTGAGAGAGAGGACACATAGTTACTGTCTGATCCCTGAGGAAGCACTGCTCAACCATCAGGTCTTAAACAATTACATTCACATTACATTTACTATGTTTACATGCACACTAAAATTCCATTATTATTCAGAATATGACAACATTTTGTTATTCTCTATGTATTATTTTCAGATTAAGACATGTTAATCTGGCTGAGTCAGCAGTTTATTTTTTAGAAAGAGGCTAAAGACACAATCCAACAAAGATCCTGGATCAAAGATTTGATACATTGATTTTTACATACAAGCATTTTACCAACTTGGAACTGGATGCATTGAATGGAACCGATACTGATGCTGCGGTTAGCACAGCGCCACACAGCAGCTGTCATAGCTGGGTTCTTGTTAAGGTTGGAAGTCTTAGCAAAGTAATTCATGTGAAGGTAAAGTAGAAAGCACCTCCTGCTACATTTATCATTTCAACAAGAGAAAAGAAGCTCAGCTCTTCTTCTCAGGACTGAAGGTTGAAGGTTCTCCAGCCTTCTCCCTTCAGTAATACATGTTCATCCTGAGGCACACATACTGCAGACACATGTGGAGGACATTTTAGGAAGAGGTCTAAACGCTCTGGGGGGCATTTTCATTATGATTCATCTTTTTTATAGGACACACACTGTCACGACTTCAGATACAGGGTAGGAGGACTCAAATGCACGACACCAGAGACAGATGTAAAGTGTAAAATAAAATACTTTACTTGCAAAAGGTAGCACAAACTCAAAAACACTCTGAAGGAGGGTTTACCATCAATTTCCAAAATACTACTGATATGCTGGATCATGACACAGAGACATAACAAGACAAACTGGAGACAAGGGGGGGGGGGGCAAGGGGGGACAGGGGAACAAGGGGAGACAGGGGTGTTTATACATGGGGGGGGGGGGGACAGGGGGAAACTATCAGGGGGGGGGGGGGCAGACACTGACGGGGAAACCACAGAAAGGCAGGAAGTAAAGGGATCTGGGATGAGGGACAAGAGGTAAGTACAAAATAAAACAGGAAGTACAATGACAGACAGTGACTGACAGACTGGACGTAAGACACGGTGACTTCACGAATGACAGACAAGACACGACTAAAACCAACTAAGAATAAACATGAACTGTACTAAACATGAACCTGAATAACACACTAAATAAAATACAATAATAACTACAACATAAAAACTTTAACAAACTCGACGACTCATGACACACACACACACAAACACAGATACCAGCCTGTATCTGTTCATGTCCAGCTTGTTCCCCAGCAGGATGATGGGAGTTTGTGTCCTGACGGTCTTGTTGTGCAGGGCGAGTGTCTGCAAGTACAGCTGGCAGCCTTTAAAGCTCTCCACGCTGTCGATGCTGTAGACGACGAGGAAGGCGCTGGCCCACGACAGATAACGCTCACTGTTCACTGGACCCTCCTGCGCACACACACACACACACACACACACACATTATCACCATCACCACTGCAGCTCTGTCAATATGACTTTCCACTGTATCATAAGGACCAGAGCACTGTTAATATACTAAAAATCACATGGCACTAAGGCCTTAGGTTTGACAGATATTTCGATATGAATGTGTTTGAATACATTTTGTTGTGAAGAAAATTGACCATGTAAAGAAACTGGCTGAAATAAATGTTTCATCTCTCTTGTTTTCTTAGTGTCTTACCGCACATACAAGTGTGTTGCACGCAGTCCCCGCATGATGGAATAACATGAAGCTCTATGCTGTGAAGCTTCTGTGCTGTGGTTGTCTTGATGCCTCAAGACACACTTCCTGTGTTTCACCAGCAGATGTCAGGCTGCGCTCAGAAATGACTCTGAGGTTTGGTTTCTCCTGAAGGAAGTCATTCCCATTCTCTGCACTGATCACTGCATTGCCACACACTGACATACCACTGAGTCAGGAGTGATGGGTGTGCTGGTGGACTAATTATCTGATGGCGTTATGTTGGAAATCATAACAGGCATTTTTTTTTACATTTTATAAACAACCATGGGTGGACTATTAATAACACCAATGTTGTTGTTGTTGTTGTTGTTGTTTTTAAATGATTTAATGTATGTTCTTTCGTGTAAAAGACATTTATTTCATTTTATTTTGATGTGGTTAGTAGCCCTTTTTTTCTGTTTTCCATTTAAACAATAAACTAATAACATGTGAGTACATGTGAGTGTGAGTTCATACCTGGTCACAGGTGTCCATCACTCTCACTGTGACCGGCTGCTGGTCCACCTTCTCTTCTGATGAATAGATATCCTCTACACGGCAGCCAGTGACACACAAGACACTATTACATTTTTACAGATACATACCAAAGTGTTCTACAGTGCTGGAAGAAGATCCTTTACTTAAAGTCCCTCTCCACTGGAAGCCTGCAGGTCACAAACACTTAGCATGGACTTTTCAGTCAAGGAGGAGAAATCTTTGAAGTTAAACTTTGGAAATTAACAATATTTTTACATATCGAGGGGAAAGAGAAGATGTAATTTTAAGAATTTCTAACAGTGAAAGGTAGCCATGTAGAAGAGGAGATTGGCCTTCTCACAAACAGGATACAGGTAAATCCTGAGATTGTTTGTGTGCTAAATCAACATCAAAATGAGTAACGTGGAAAAGAATGCGCCTGTCAATCAAAGTGAAACGAAGAATGAACTTGGTAAAAGACCAGAGGATGAAGTGTCAAAACAATGGTTTGAAAGCTGAATGCACAGCATCAAAGGAATATTTTTTTAAAAGTCATTGCTTGATGCCAGCTAGATATGCAAAAAGGTTTGTGATGATGATGATGATGATGATGATGATGATAATGATGATAATGATGATAATGATGATGGTGATGATGACAATGCTGTGAACATAGCTGTGATCAATGACAATGATGGTATTACGGATACGGAGTGGGAGGACAGGCTGCTAGCAGTGTAGACTGCTTGTCATTGTTGGAGCTGTACACCAAAGGACAACCTGGGAAGCTGGTCAAGAGCTGTCACCACATACCACCTGACCGGGGACCTCCAAGAGCAAGGACACTTTTACAAGAACGCTTTGGAAATGAGCAAAGAATAGCCACTGCGTACATGGGGAAAGCTCTTGGATGGTCACCAGTGAAATCAGACGACGTCAAGACTTTGCAAGCTTTTGCCTTGTTTCCATCGTGTCTGCTGTAATGCCATGGAGGACCTAAGTTACATATCGGAGATGGATATGCAGTCAAACATTCGGGAAAAATTAAGAAACAGTGCGTATGAGCGGCAGGAGAAGCAACGTCGTCAGGCAGGTTTCAGTAATATTGCCAACTTCTTTGCCAGACAAGTGTATATTGCTTCTCATCCACTCTTTGGAAACATTTAGGACACATCCATCTCAGCACCAAAATATAAAGGTGGGAACAAAGTCTCACAGGTTCACATCATGGGAAAAGGAAGCAGTTTCGCTACCTCTGTGGCAGCCGTTAACTCTGGAACTGCAACTCAAATGCAAAAGGAGAAAAAGCCACCTGACAAGCCAAAGAAACATACAGTATCTTGTCTGCTGTGTGAAGAAGGTCAAAGATGGGAGTTGTGCCCCAGAATGGAGAAGAAGTTGCACAGAGAAAAAAAAAGTACTTTCTAAAAGAGAAAGGTGTTTGTTTTTGTTGTGTAACTTGAGACAGCCTACCATCCTGAACATCCACGCAAAGAAAAAATTAAATAAAATCACAGGACACACAGCAAGAAACACAGGGAAGAGCCTTACCCTTCCTCCCAAGACATGTGGACATAAAGGTGCCGGAGCACCGGATTGTCCAATTGTCCAATTGTGCCTGTACAGATCAAGGCTCAGAAAGGTAGCAAAATGCTAAAGACCAATATCCTGCTGAGAACAATGAACCAAGAAAAGTTTGTGGACACATCATCTCAGGATTGGAGGTAGCTGCACTCAACAGTAACACCGACTTTGACTTGCTTGATGTGTACACAGTGTAAGATACAGACTCGTGAAAACCTTACACCATAAGAGGAGTTAAGTGCTTGGCCACTCGTACACACCTGTGAAGGTTTCCTGTCATTGATGCTGATGTGGAGCTGTTAATTGGAACTAACATTTCTAAAGTAATGGAACCATGAGGTAAAAGACAGAAAAGATCTCAAGTTCATGAAAATCAGGAACAGTTCAGCTGGACTGAATAACAGACACATTGCTTACCCTACCCTAATGTTGTTGCAAGGTGTTTCATAATGACCCTGATGAAGGCCACAACCTGTAGGTGGAGTTGTGCCAGAAAAACCCTCGCTGCTTATACATTTAAAGAGGACTACATTCATTTTTGCTGTGACATCACACATGAAGGATATGCAGAGAGGCTTCCAGAACATCTACGGTCTGGTACATCCCGCATCACGGCGTGCACCTCCTAAAAAACCTTGAGGGTGGTATTCTACAGTGATGTAGCACTTAGCTACTCCAGGGACCTGACTTGATGAGTTGTTTGCTCGGAGGTCTCACAAGGTTTCGTCAAGAATCTATAGCAGTGATGGCCGACATACAAAGCGATTAAGTATCATCAAGTCAAAGTGGCAAAACAGGACATAGACTGTCTTCGCTTCCTGTGGTGGACCAAAAGGTGAATTGACACAAGATCTCGCTGAATACAGAATGGCTGTTCATCTGTTTGCCGCAAGATCATCACCCCAGCTTAGCCAGGGATCTGATTGTCACTACAAATGAGTGAATATTTGAATTGAATGTGGAGGAGAGCTTTAAGTAAAGGCACCAATTCCACCATGTAAAATAATAATAAAGAAATAAGTCCTGCATTCAAAATGCTACTGGAGTCTGCGATTCTAATCCAATTGACTTTTTTGTCAAATTCTGTGAATATCTGCTCACGGTCTGCTCCGTTCTCTGTGTGCACGGAAAATAAATGTGATGTTCATACACAGCCTTGGCTCTGTACAACACTTTCCCAGAAGGGGAGAGGTCATGAATGTATAAAGAGAAAGGCAGCGGGAGCGAGAGGGGCGGTTAAATCTGGGGGGGGGTTGTTTGGGTGTGAGTGCAATAAACAATCTTTCTGCAGAATCGCTGACTCCACCTTTAAGTAAAAGTTGAGTTAATATACATAGTTAATTTCCTCCACTTAATATTGTTCTATGTATTATCCTTATTCAAATGAAAGCAGAGAGATCTCACCTAGGTGGGGGTCGTATTCACTGATGAAGCGCTTTGTGAGGAATTTGACCGTCAGCGCTGTAAAACAAAGAGAAACAGCGCGACTCAGTGTGACTGAGGAGCGTCCAGGGAGTGAGGCCCTGAGAAAACCACTGTGACATAAAAATTCACATTAACATCAAAATCAAATAATCAAGTACAAATACACAGCCAGGGTGGTGTTCATCAAAAATAAAAAGCACACAGATGGTCAGGGCTTTATGAACTGACTAAAAAGAGGCAGAAAACTGAATAAAGTTCAGCCAAGAAGACAAGTTTATCCTGATGAAACTTCTGAAAAATAAGTATGTATGTATAATTCCTTTATGTATCACAAAGTCCGATAAAGTAAGCAGCTGACAGCATTAACAAAATGTTTTAAACATATATATATATATATATATATATATATATATGTATATATATTGTGCAGTCTGTGTTCATGCAGTCTTGCTTACTTTATCGGACTTTGTGATACATAAAGAAATGTATGTATAGTAAATGTATGTGTAGCTAATTTACAAGCGACTAGCTAATGAGTTAGCTCGTGTTGACAAACAACCCGTTTCAGTCACCCTACTGTACAGTTTGGAAGTAAAGGCCTTATTTGTATTTTCTCAGTTTCTTAACTTTTCTTGCCAGGAAATATTTGAAAATTAAAGTGTGACCTGATTTTCCGGAGCCCATCACACCGAGCAGCACCAGGTTACACCCGGCTGGACTTGCGACAGTGGCTGCAGCAGAGTTATATGCCTTCACTTTCCCAGACATCAACGACATGATTCTCTCCCAACAAACTGCTTCACATGATACTTCCGAAAGTCTCCGGTCCCATTTGATAATGCTGAAGAGGGTACAAACAGGCAGGCTGTGATTGTTATTTCTTTTCCTTGAGAAGTCAGAAAAAAGAAAAAGAAAAAGAGCTCCACAGAACCAAGTGGACGGATAACAGATACTGCTGGGGTCAGTGTGTGAGTCCTCTGTTCCCATGAGAGGAAAAAACAGTCTTGTGTGCAACTGATGGACTTCCTCTCCATTTTAGGAAAAAGACTTCAAACGGAGCGAGTTAACCCCGAGCTGTAGGACTTGCTCAAGCACCAGCCAATTCTCTGTGCTTGAACTAGGATGTGTTATTCTATTGGATAGGGGATTTTAAAGTCTGAAACTGTGGCCCCCTCTTAGACAAAACAACAACTTGAGGGGATTCTCCCTTCCTAAAATACAACATAGCCTGCATGGTTTATTTGATACTGAATTAAGAGAAAGTTTGTTCTTAGGAATGTGACAGAAATGTAAGAATCTGGTAATACTTACATATGATCTCGGCTTATATCTCGGTCTCTGCATCAAGCAGATATGAAGCAATGTGAGGATTCCTTGCGTTCACCCGATCGATGTGAGTCTGTGTGACTCCTCTGGACCGCACACGCGGGGACATTTAGACCTATCCTAGATCCTAGTATCCGAGGAGCAGTGGATAGCTACCACAGTGTCAACAGGTGGTGGTAGTCTAGTGGTCTAGTGGTCAGTAGTGGTTCAAATAGAACACAAGAAGGTTGTAAGTTCAATACCAGGCAGCCACTATTGTGCCCCTGAGCAAGGCACTTGACCCCAAGTTGCTCACTGTAAGTCACTCTGGATAAGAACACCTGCTAAATGATCTGTAATGTGCCAGTACACTTTTAGTCTTTCTCTCACTTAGTTTTTAAAGCTACATGATACTGACATGACTGAGATGATAGTTTTTCACTTTTATTTATTTGCATTTTTTCCTCTGTGCGCTGGTACTCCAGTAAAGACAGACGTGCCACAGTGTAAAATAACTAAGTTACCAAGTCCTGCATGTCCTGCACTCGTGTGAAACAGTGGCATGCTCACTATGTGACCCAAAGAACAACCTATTGTTACAGCGTGACTGTTCCTGCTGCTCAAGGACAAATCTGCAGCTGTCCCACATACAAAGAGCAATATGAATCATCAGGACATTCACAGCTACCCTGCTCCTCTTTCTCCTCTGGCTGCCTGTCATCATTATGGACTTGAGGTGTGCTATGTATAGAGTCTGTTCTCAGAGCTGTCTCGCTCAGCTAGCTGTGCAAGATCAATGCTACTCAGCCTCACTGGCAGTGTGTGCTGAAACACCACCCATGGGCAGTATTTTCATCTGGGTCAAAGCTTTCTGGTAGGAAGTGTGCAGTTCAGCTGGGATGTAATGAAGATCCACAGCAGGGAAGTGATGGAGTCCAGCAGCTGTCCAGCACACTGTCTGAGGGTCAACATTTGTGACAGCTCGTTCATTGTGGATAAAAGCCTTCTGGCTGAGAAGTGTGAGTACTTCAGAGCCTTGTTCCAGTCAGGCATGAGAGAGTGCCAGCAGGAGCAGATCCAGCTGCAGGGTGTGGGGGCTCTGGGCTTTCTGCTCATGCTGCGGGTCCTGAGCGGGGAGCAACCCGTGCTGAGCGCCGACCAGATCGTGGAGGCCATCGAGTGTACGGCTTTTCTGCAAGTGCCGGCTCTCACCGCGCACTTGATC
Source organism: Bovichtus diacanthus (assembly GCA_943590825.1). NCBI lineage: Eukaryota > Metazoa > Chordata > Actinopteri > Perciformes > Bovichtidae > Bovichtus > Bovichtus diacanthus. The sequence goes on along the minus strand of CALSBV010011207.1, from coordinate 92,844 downwards.
AATACGGTCAATTCTGAGAACTGCCTCCTCATGTACCACACAGCTGCCACCTACGGTGTGTGGGATCTCTCCCACTGCTCAGCCTTATTCATCAGAGATATGTACACGGAGCTGGAGGAGGATGTACACGCCTTACCCAACACGCTGGTAGAGTACATCCAGTCCCTGCTCCCGAGCAGCTACATGGCAGTGTGCAGCCATTCTCCGTGCACGGAGCTCCTGCAGGACCTGCAGAGGACCGTGTGCTACCTGGACGAGGACAGCAGGGAGTGGAAGGTGCTGACTCATCTACCAGTGAGCACAAGCACCACCATGGCAGGCGTGGCCGTCCTGGACAACAAACTTTACATCATTGGAGGAGTGCATGATGTGAGCAAGAAGGTGGTGGAGACTGGCTTCTGTTACAGCCCTGCAGCCAACAGTTGGACCACCTTCTGTGGCTCCCAGCAGCTGCGCTACAACCTCACTCTGATTGGCCACGAGGGCTGTCTGTACGCCCTTGGAGGTGAGAACAACAGGAAGGCCCTGTCGTCTGTGGAGAGATTCAGGGTGAATAATGAAAGCTGGGGGTTTGTCTCCCCCCTCCCCTGCCCTGCTGCCCTGGTGGTGTCTGCTGTAGCCATGAGCAGGATCTTTATCTGTCTGTGGAGAGGGAAGGGGGCCACAGATATACACGAGTATGTGTCCAAGAGCAACCAGTGGCTTCTGGTCACCACGCTCATCCGGGAGCACAGTTATGCTCTTTACATGGTGGCCCATAAGGATAATCTGTATGTGATGCGCAATGGACCCTGTGATGACTTCTTACTATGTGTGATGGACTGCTACAACCTGAGCTCAGGCCAGTGGACGGCCATGTGTGGCCAGTACGGGAACAGCAAGGGCTCTCTGCTCACTGCCGTGGTGAGAGGAGACTCTGTGTTCACACTCAGCCGCCACGTGACCACAGAGTATACTGTGGAGGATTACAAATGGAGAGTGAAGCGTGAGATGAAAGGTTTTGGTAGGATTGGATCGATATATACATTTCTGATGAGGCTGCCTAAAGCCACCGTCTCCCCAATAGAAAACTCTCCGGATGTGACTCGGGACCAAAAGCTCAGAGCCTGTCCCAGGTTCTCCCCACAGTGCTCTGAGAACTAACTAATAAACTTGTCCTGGTTTATTACCACATGTATCTTATTTCGCTACTTTGGTTCTAAAGAAGTCCAACGAGGTAAGACACATCAGTCATCACAGTTTACAGACGGACTTCCTGCTTCGTACTCACGGTTTTCACACAGTGTTGCGGTACAACGGCGGGTTACTCTTAGTGTAACTGTCGGCTTAATTACAACCAACTGACTGCTGGTACATCTTCGGAGGAATATCAGTTCACAATAGTGATTTGGTACCTGATAGGAATGATAGACAAAACTGCAAAAAAATAACCCCCAAGTTAATAAACTGGAAGTATCCTTTAATAAGCTGCAGGTTAGACGAGAGCATGTTGTGTTGATCAAAGCTTTCTGTATGTGGGAGGCCTTCCCTGCTGGATGACACTAGTTTCCCAGACGGGTTCACTCCAGGAAACGAGGTCAAAAAGGCCAGAACACAGAAAAGAAAAATTTGTAGAATAAAAATAGAAACCTGCAGATAGCATTCATCCTGTCACATGAATGATAATTAAAGAAAAACACTGCCATGGTGGATATGACACTGCTTTAATAAATCCTCCACAATTACAACTACTCAGATCACCTGAGACTGTTACACAGAGAATAGTCACATTCACACAATGTTAATAAACACAGCACTGAAAATGTGCAATATGGGAACGTCATCATCATCATCATCCATATAATGCAGTAGATATACTTTTGGCCACGTCCATCTTCATCCTTAATAATGTGTTTAGTTTCTTCTTGTCAACATGGATTTCATCATTTTTCCTGCAGTTAAGAACAGATTTTTGGATGCAATTGAGATGTTAAGGGTGTGTGTGTGTGTGTGTGTGTGTGTGTGTGTGT
>CALSBV010011207.1:70985-85835 GCA_943590825.1 Bovichtus diacanthus | reverse complement strand
AGTCCTTTTGTGTCTCTTTGTAGTCATTTTGAGTCTCTTTGTGGTCATTTAGAGTCTCGTCCTGGTTGGTACGTTTCTCTTTGAGTGACATTTTATAGGTGAAGGCCAGGGGGCCCCGTCAGTAATCCATCCATCAGAGAGAGGTACGACATGTGTCATTATGATTGTTCAGCACAGTCAGGATCAGAGTCAGTCTACATCTGCTGTCAGACTGTGAATGATCATGAGTGAAGGGCACTAAGTAATGAAAGTCGGATGTCTTACTGTAAGTGACAGTGACTGACCTGATCCGGGGTCTGCCGGCCTGTCTTCTGCAGGGCTATGATGGCAGTACGGAGGGGGTAACCCCGGGCAGTGACGGCCCCCAGGAGCTCTCTCTCCTCTGGGCTCAGAGCTGACAGGAGCTCTGCTGATGAGTCCCAACCAGAAGTGGAGGTTCTACAGGAGTCTAGGCTGAGACACTGAAAACAACAGTGTGTAGTGAGTGTGTGTGTGCGAGTGCGTGTGTGTATGTGTACAGAAGAGAAACAACAGCTGCACTCACTCACTCTTATTGAATGTGATTCTTTGTACGAGGCTGACAGATAGCAGCTTTGAACTGAGATGCGGTTTTGCTGGGAAAGACATTTTTAGAAGACTTCCACCTGCTAATCCTGATGAAGCTCTTATAACCTGGCTGGATTCAGGGAGCAGACTTTACACAGTCTACTTTTAGACTGTAGATCCCTGAAAAGATTTTGGAAATGTGAAATAGATAGATTTCCTCTTCCAGTGTTGACATTCATAAGCAGAACTAAAGGACATTTAAAGACGGACTTATCACCAACTTAAATATAGATACAGTGTAGAGACTGGTGCTGTGTTGGGCAGTGAGCGAGTGCGTGATACTCTTTGTGCAGATGTATACTATCGTGTGGTCATCCAGACTAACTATACTGCACATTCCAGAGCATTAGCTCACTCATGAGACCACATGGACGAGCTAACAGCAAGCATACGTGTGTTTAGCTCATATGTTATTTCATACAGTGCAGTCAGCAGTATTAGGACAGGGATATTATTCAGTGTGTGCTCCAGCACAATAGATGTGAAACGATACAATCACTATGATGTTAAGGTGCTGGCTGTCAGTGTTAAAGCTGCAGTTCCATCGGTCACAATACAACATGGTTATTAGCTCTTACTGTGTGAGTTGTGTTGTGGCTGTTGATGCTGGGCAGCCTGTCCACTGTGTTGGCTCTGGTGGTGGGGGTCCTGTGTGACGTGCTCAGAGATTTGCTTTCTGTGTTGGGACCATGTTTTTTGGGTCTGTCCAGCACTGACAGGGAGCACTGTCGGAGGTTCTTCCTGCGCTGGTGTGGCAAGCTGCTGAGGCACGCCGGAGGGTTCAGGAGGTCAGGGACGAAGGCTCTCCTCTGACCTCGCTGACATGAAGCAGCAGGAAGATCTTCACCAGAGCAGGCTTTCACTGCCGCACTTTCTCCGTCATCCTCAGAGTCTGAGAAGACCAGCTTAATGCGCAGGAAGTCAGGGTTGAGGCTGTGGGAGCGCTGTCGAGGATTGGGCTCCCAGAAGTCGGAGCAGTGGCGGCTGGCCAGGCGGCTCTGCTGTGGGCTGCTGAACATCATCCAGTATGGCGGACAAGATGGCTGCAGTCGTGATGAAGAGGGGGAGAGCTGAGGACGATGTTGGCTGATGAAGCCACTCTGCAGCCCAGCTAGCACCCAGTTCTCCAGGCTGAACTCATACTGACACAAGGACAAAGAGCATGTTAGTGACAGCCTACAGCTCTGTAGCTTTCCTTTAGTCAATATCACGATCTCAATGTTCCTGCTACATTGGCATGGTGGCTCCACTACAGGAAGATCTGAAATCAACTATCTCAACACATATGTTCATGACGAAAAACTGGAAGTCTAGAGGAAGAGTCAGAGGATCATCAACGTGACAAACAGACAGACAGACAGACACTGCCATCAATAGAGTCATGCTGCTAGCAAGGCTAAAAATAGGAAAGAAATAACTGATTACAAGCATTATTAGTATTATAAGTATTATTAGTATTATTAGACTGCAAATGCAACGCATGTTATGAATAATGACTGTGACTGTGTGATGAGAGAGGACTGTATACCACCGGGGCCGTGCTTCCTGCCGGGAGATATGATAAATATATATATTATAGGCCATATATACAGATCAACTATAAGATCAGTTCCCGGAGTGGGTTGCACCAACTGGTCTTTGCATAGCCTGGTCATAACTGCCAAGTCGGTCTTTGTTAAGACTAGTCTTTAGAATGGACTTTGCGTCGGTTGCACCATCCAGACTTAAGCCTAGTCTTAACTATGCCCGGTCTAGCGTTCATGTGAGTTGCCGTACAGGGAGAATTTTACGGACATCGAGATACAAAAATGAATTACCGATCTGTACAGCCGGTACATGAACATAAGGCAGTGGCTCACTGTACACACACACACTGTGTACACACACTGTATACACACAGTGTATACACACACACTGTACACACACACTGTATACACACACTGTACACACACTGTACACACACACTGTACACACACACGCTGTACACACACACACACTTTATACACACACTGTACACACACTGCATACACACACACTGTACACACACAATTTATACACACACACTGTACACACACACTGCACACATATACACTGTACACACACACACACACACTGTACACACAGTCAGACACACTCACCTCTGTGTCCTGCAGTTTGGAGAGATAATCAGGGAGAATAACTTCCACGTCTTCTTTGACTTCCTGTGAGACACCCTGTGGCATCTTCAGAGGGACACCGTCCATCCTGCTCAGTTCCCTGACACACACACACACACTACGTCAACATTGTTTGTGGCTCTTGTTTTAAACGTTGCATTACTAACATTTAATCAACATTGTATCAATGTGCCTACTGTCAACTTAACCTCCAAAATAATTAAATTGGAATCAAGACTGAAGAACAACCACTGTAGGGGTGTGTATTCAACTTGTGCTTTTAGATGACAAAGAACAACTGTCCAACATCTCTCACCAGCCTAGTTTTAACCTCTGAACTAAGGAAAATGCTACGTCAACTCTTATCTGCATTATTGTCTAACATTGATTGTATTAGTTGTAATATTTAAAGGTCATGTGGTAGGGAGTAGGGTTAAAAACAAAAACACAAATGTTTGCTAAAACTGAAACTTACTGCACTTATCTGAATTACAGATCAACTTTGCTGTCTGTGGTCAAATTAGTAAAATTATAGCTTTTTATACTTTTATACTTGTATGCTAACAAGCTAATGTCAAGTCCTTTAGAGAAAAGTAATTCTTCAAAAATATGTATGGTATAGGGAGTCAGATCTGTCTCTTTATTAATAAATGCACACAGAAGAATTCACAGATGTATTTTGTGACTTAAATATAAATGACTCTTTCCACATAAATATTTTCAAAGCAAACTAAAATAGCTGTTTTTGTACATAAATGTAAAAACTGAATTTACATATGTGAACATTTCTGATGCACACACAAATATGTCTTGTTTTAAATAGATGTAATAGGAATGCACAAATATATGTATTTAAAAATATTTTCATCAAAAATATATTTTGATGTCACATTTATTTGTGTGTGGGTGTTTTGAGACTCTCCGGATCAATTCACACATTATTTCAACAAGGAATTATCATAGAGATCAGTCCATATCTCAGACAAACATGTTGACCCAATAGTTCACTCCTGCTTTCATCATCTCAGAAACATTTCTAGCATCAGACCATTTCTTTCTCCCAAAAGCCTTGGAACTGTTATCCATGCCTTCATAACTTGTGTATTAGATTACAGTAGGTCCTTGCTCTTGGCATCAGTAAAAATCCCTCTCCAGCCTCCAGCTCATCCACAACTCTGCTGCAAGGATTTTAACTCAGGCTCGGACATGTGACCAAATCCCAGCAATCCTAGCTTCCTTACACTGGCTACCTGTTGCTTTCAGAATCAATTTTAAGATTTTTCTTTATTACTTACAAAGCCCTGAGAGGCCTGACCCCAAGTTATTTATCAGACCTCTTATTGCCCTATGTGCCTTCCTGCACCTTGAGATCCTCAGATGCGTTGCTCATGGTGGTTCCAAGGTCCAGATACATTGATAAAGGTGATGGAGCCTTTTTCAGTCAGGGCTCCTAGACTCTGGAAGGACCTGCCTGAGGAGATCAGGACTGCAAACTCAGTTTTGTCTTTTAAATCCCACTTTTTCAGAATTGCTTCTCGGAGATTTCATTCATGTTTCGTGACATTCAGTTTTACTCCCTGTTATTCATTCTCTTTGTGTTTTATTTTATTTTATTGTAAAGCACTTTGTAACTGTGTTTTGAAAGGTGCTATATAAATAAAGTTGTTGTTTTTTTGTTTTTTTAAATCATGGATTGTACCACACGTTGCAGACGTTCCTCGTTTGCTTGCCGATGATAGGATGCTGCAAGTCTCTTGTTTACACGGAAGTTTCATGCGGCGTCACTCTAGCAAAAAGCTGATCACCCCACCTACACTGAGGTGGTGCTATCTGTGGTGGTAAAAGAAATAGTGTGAGGAAAGGCGAGTTGAATAGAGCCGTACCGTGCGGTGGAAACGCCATTTAGACGTGAGGTTCGTCTTGTGAAAAGGAGATTCTTCATTATTGCCACACTACAGACTAAGGTTTTTAAGAATTTAATATTTGAATAGGTTTCAGGTCGATGGCTAGTTTTCCCAGAAGCCTTTCTGCTGCTCTTCCTACCCATCAGTGCACTGCCCCCCTGTCTTCTCCACTGGAAGGGAGATCTCCTTTTCTTGCACATCGGGCCACAGGACCATCCATCATAGATGCAACCAAGAGGGCACTTTTGCCGTGTCGTTTTCATGTCATGTTCTCCATGCTGGTGATACATAAATATTGATCCGATGGATCACAGACCAACCTTGACATGGTGATGCCAGGATGGACATGTGACCTTCAAGTCACATTCAACAGGAGTGTCTCCACTGACAACTGAAACAACCAATCAGCACGCTCCCTTTCCATCACATCCTCCACACTGTCGGCTTCGAACTGTCCTCCACACACCAAAGAAGAAGAGCTCAGCTGACTACACAGATAAAAGATGAAAGTCCAATCACAGTTTACCAGGTACATGCAACCCTCAGCCCCGTCAGATCTGAGAAAAGCTTGAAATCTAAATCTGATGTACTTTCCCAGAAAAGCGTCTCACACCACTGCCACGTAAACATGTCTGCGTATGACTGGGAGTAAACCAATGGGATCGTTTATGATGAGGTAAACCTGCTCAGTATCCTGCGTCTGCTGTCCTGGTAAGCTCATCAGATATTTGCACCGGTAACAGCCAGATGGTGCAGGACTTTTAGCTGTAAGCTCCTCGTGCTCTCTCACATGCAACACACAAACCTGCCAATGCTGCTGGACAAACACCGTGAAGCGCATGTGACCAGTACAACTCCACTCAAGACAAGCAAAACAAGCTACATGTGCATCCTGCTGAGCTAATGCTGGACATTCCTTTTATACTGTTAGACCTGCAATAGACAAAAAAGAAGTAGACATGTACTAAAAAACTAAAAGATAATACTTTTTCCTGAAACACTGTTAAAATTGTTAAATTGTTAAAAGTTCACCATACAACACTTTGTTGTATGGTGAACTTTTAACAATAGTGAATAAGCCAAAGGATCTGAAGATCCGAGGCTGCAGAATCACTAACTGATTTTGAATCATATCTTAAAACTTTTTTTTTTAAAGCCCAGTTTGCCATTTTAACTGAAGCACTGAGAGAGAAGGTGAAGAGTTTCACTATTTTAGTTTTGTGTTTATTTGACAATCTTTCTGGTATTTGGATTATTTCATTCAATGCATTCACTGTACTTTTATTTACTGGATTTGATCAAATTATGGTTCTGACATGTTTTAATTAATATATAAATCTTTATCATCATAATTAAATAGTAAGTGTGAGAAGATTTGTTTATCATCAGCACATTTGGATGCTTTGACTGCTAATCAGGCAGCAAACAGCTTTCCAAGAGTCTCAAGCTTGAATCAATAAATACTATTTTATTCATTTCAAAATGGTTGGTTACTGCGTGGTAATATGTGCATTTATATCCTACGTGTAATTTATGCTTGTGCTCCCTTTGATACGAAATCAAATGTCTATCACAGCCTTTGTGTTACAGCACATTGTAGAGGTAATTTGCCTATTTAGACGATATTTGAATGTTCTAATAAAACAAGTGTCAGCTTACCTGTGTTGTGTCCGACTGCAGGTATCCTCTCAGGTTAGTTCAGAGGGAAGAGTAATGTACTGCCGACAGCTGACGTACAGTCAGGGCACAGAGAGAAGAAGCCTGACGTCAGACAGATTACAGTAGAGTCCGGTGTAAACACTGTGATGCAACACTTTTTATACTTGTATGCTAACCTAAGCAATACAAATGGACGATCGTCAAGTCCCTTTAGAGAGGAGTAAATATTCAAAAATATTTAACTCCTAAACCAACGTGGTTATATTGTATAATAAACTACAATTTACACACAGTAAATATGACCTGACCATCTGAATAAATAATAATGAAAACTTTGAGTGCGACCATCTGCATGGCATGAGCTGTGTGACACTTTAATCCAGAATCCAGATCATGACTGCAGATTTCTCTCACATTTGTTGCGATTATTCATGAGATCTCATTCTCACTTCCTGACCTTTCATCCAATGCCATGCCATGCAGGGCCTGAAAGGGTTAACCCAAAACAGTTTGGTTTTTAATAAAAATATATGAACGGAAATGAGAGATTATTTTGGACTATGAAATGTCCCGTTTTATTTATTTTTATAAAATCGGGTGCTAAATTCTGAATCTGCATTTTTTCATGAAGCCTTTCTCCACGAGTGTGTATGTACACTAGTATTTTTTCTGGCAAAGCTTTGGACGATGATGAACAACAGTGCAGAAAGATGACAGGATGACATAAAAACATACAGTATTCGTGTCATTTCTCTCGACTGAAGCAGCAGTGTTCCGTGAGCTCATCGCTGTCATCTTCCATTCAATCTAACAAAGGAGTCAGACAGCTGCACTTCTCATGAAAAAGATATCAAAGTTCACACCAGTTCATTAGCTCGTTGTCTTATTCAGTTCCAACAAACAACTTCTAAAGCCTTTATTAACTTCTTCACGTCGTATTTACACGTCTTCTTCAGCTGCCGTGATACTGGCAGTGCTTCCACAGACAGTGTGGTTTTGTGTGCTGGATGTCAGGCGCTGGTTAGTATCTCACTCAGTGTCATCAGTGTGCAGAGCAGAGGCCCAGGCCTGGTCTGATGGGGCATCTGGCAGGATCCAGCTGTGAGGAACTGGAGAAGCATCAGGATGATCCGCTGGAACCACAAAAGCATCCCACTCTCTCCTGAAAGCAAAACATATTACCCAGTCCCATAAGTCGAGGTAATTTCATTAGCAGCATGATAGCAGGGGCATGTGTGAGCTTTAACGCATGTTCACGGGACTAAATGATGTCCGGGTTAGGGTTACAACCCGGACATCACCGGTTCAATTAGATACATTTTTCTATTTTTAATTAATTATGCACATTTATTTAATTCTGTGTCCCGTTTGGCTACCATGTCTCTGTATTCTGACTTATTAAGTGAAGATGAACCTGATTTGTAGTAAAGCGTGCATTGAGCACTCAGCCTGGGTGTAATATTCTCTGAAGGGCTGCAGAACACAATCAGCAGGAAGCTCATCTAAGAAACAAACAAACAGGGAACATAATTAATATGTATAAATATATTACAGTATTGCAAAAAAAACACATGTTTGATACAGTTGGGAAACTACTACGGAGGTGGTGTGCACAGGGTGTGAGGCGTTACCTCCAAACAACATGGCGTCCACTCTGCGTTTCCTCTGCAGCTGTCTCTCCCTCTCCTTCTTCACGCGTTTCTCCCGCTCTCTCCTTCTCTCCTCCTCCTGCTCTCCTTCCAGCATCACCATCAGAGCTTTCTCCTCTGCAGAGTAAACGCCTGTCCTCTTCTTCATCACGCACCTCAGCTGCTCCAGTCTGCTGCCGAACGCCTCGTCACATTCTCGCTCAGTGACGATACCTGCCACAAACACAGAGATGCATAGCGACTGAGATCAGTCCCATGACAGAAAGTCTGACTACTTTATTCCCAATCTCAGTGAATTATGGGCCTGTGGTTATCCATTTCACTGACGCAGCATCTGTGAGAGTTAGCAGTATGCTACAGGTGTGTTCCCTTAACCTGAAGTCACGCCCATAAATCACACAAGGCGTCATTGGAATAAGGTACATGGCTGAATAACTCACCTTTCCTCGATGCTGCCTCTTTCCTCAGTCTGCGCAGTTTCTCCAGAGATCTGAGGATGTCCTGCATCCTCTTCACGTCCGACTGCTTCTTCCTCACCTCACAGAGCACAGAGTCTGCAGCCAGCTTCAGCTCCCGCTCCTGGTACAGAAACACATCAAATCAGACCAGTCATTACTATCCGTCATCTGTTGGTGACTAAATAAAGCGATTAAAATAAAGTGTTATCATGACTAAATGAACAAGAAGAAGTCACAGCATTAGATGGCCTGTGTGTAGCCATTCCTTTTATAGTTATAAGACTTTCATCAAGTAAAACTAAAGGCTGACATACGAGAAAATGTGCCACGTTCAATGCTTTTACCATAATATTTGAATAAAATCCCCAGACAACCCCCTGCGAACAGTTATAATAGGGACGATTAATGCTTTGCACACCCTAAACTAACTTCCATTCCCCTCCACTGCTCTGAAAAGAAGGCACAACACTCAGACACACACTTCTAAAAAAAACAGGGCAAATCAAATCTAAACTGGATGCCATAAGCAGGGTTTTCTCCAGGATATTGATTAGCTGAATGGCAAAAGGTTAGGAAACATCCCTGTCTGTGATGACATTGCGTTCTCTACCCGCTCCATGTGTGGCAGTGGGGGAGAAAGCTCCACGTGAAGCTAGTAGAGATCAAACAGTGACTATTGTTTGCCAACACATAAGCCACAATGACAACTTCATGAAGTGATCACATGTTCGCTTTATACTTCTTCTGCCCCCAAGTGGACACACAAAGGAGTACATCTTTGAATCCTCTCACGCGTGTATTTACCTTCTTCTTCTCCTCCACTTGGTGTATCTGCTGCATCCTCCATTTATTTATGGCAGCCTCTTTCTCAGTGATGAGGTCCTCTCTCTCCTTCTCCTCCATCTGGAGCAGTTTCCGGGCCCTCAGTCGCCGGGCCCTCCTCTTAGCAACACGGGACAGTTGAGCTTTCCAGCTCCCCAAACTCTCAGTGTCACCGAGGACTCCGAGGCTGTCCTGTAGCTCTCTCTTCACATTTAAAGCCATCACATAAGAGTCCGCCCAATCACACTCGTTCTCCACGTTGTCCCTCAGAGTTTCGCAGGACCGTGCCAGCTGGGAGACGAGCTGAGCTGCCGTGTACAGAGCCTCTCTGAGCCCCGGAGCAGGAGCGGAGCTGCGGGGTGGTGGCTGCCGCGGGATCTGTGGGCTCGTGGAAGTTTTCTCTCTGCCTTTTAAGAAACGACCGAGCCACTGTTGATCCTGCCTCCTTTGAAGGGCCGTTTCGTCCTCAGGCCTGTGTGTGGCTGTCTCCGGACTCCTGTCACGGTCCTTCCCCTGCGGAGGAAACAGAGCTGCCCTATCAGAGAAACCCTCATATTCGTGCTGTCGTTTCTGACTGGAGTCCAAGTCATACCGAGGAGTCTGAGGTCCAAACTGCTGGGTGACGCTAAATGTTTGAACGGCTGCCCTGCTGCTGTATGTGTTTATCGGAGCGGTGGGCACCGCGTTAGTGAAGTGTCCGGGTGGTGGACAGCCGAAAGGAGGCGGGGGTACGGAGGGGTCAAATCTATAAGGAAAGGGCATGTGAGGACCTCCGAAACCACCTCCTCCGGGAGGAGGCGCAGGGAATTCGCAACTAAATCCGTACGGGTGACCGTCATATCCCCGTGCAGGTGTCCACCGTGGAGCAGTGTGGTCCGGCTGTGTCGGATCATGAGCCGCGCTGCCCGGCGGAGGGACGTTAACGTTGGCGGTGTACGGTGTTTCCAGATAGCCGCCATTATAGGCAAGAGGTTGCTGTGTTTCTGACGAAGCGTGGTGATATTGGTTGTCCATGTCGCGCACATTGGTCGACTGAATCAATGGTGAACGCCACTACAACACTCAATAGTTACATCCATTATTACTGTCAATTCTTCGCAGCAGCCATGTTTAGGTGACGTCGTGGCGTCTTCTTCTTTCGGTTTCGGCAGCTTTTCTATCTTTAGTGGGTTACATCGCCAACAACTTGCTGTGGCTAAAGTTGGTACTGCCGCCAACAACTCAACTTGACTAATACATCTGTATTTTTTATGTTTTACTACGTCTATAAAAACACACTCTACAGTACATAATTACAGCTAAACTTTCCTTGAATCAATTCCCTTTATTTCACAAGGATAATTTACTCAGTATCATTACTGCTTGTCAGTGAGCCCTGGGGAGGCCGACATAAATCACATTTACACAACAAAGGGAGGGATACACAATTATTTACGTATTTACTTTAGAAAAAAAAAATTTCAAACTTAATGTCTAGGAGACAGGGTTGATGGCTGTAGATAGGTGCAAAGTCGTAGTGTCTTTTCCATACACTTGACAGCACCAGGTTAGGCAAGGTACCAATATGGTGCTAGTGTCTACCCATAGATTCTGGCAGAGATGTCATTTTACTTTTTGTTAGGTAAAAACATAATTAGTTATAATTATTCTTCAGAGTATTTTTTATGTCTTAGAATATGCCTGGTGGAGATCTTTAAACTACTCAACAGTAAGAAATTGAAATGACTTTACACCAGAAATTGAAAAATAAAAACTCTATGATCAGATCCGATCCTCGGCCGTCTCAATTTACTGAGTCACTGACCAGAGCCTTTTGTCTCTATCCCAAAAGGTAAGTGAAGGCTTTGTTGGTAGATATTTACCAGAAATTGAAGTGTTTAATGTTACTTGTCACAATGTCTTCACACGTTATGTGCAAGGAAATCTAGGAGGGTTTCAAGTGACCCAAAGTCTACGTCCAAACGGTGTAGTAGTTAGTAGCGTGCGTTACATTTGCTCTGTGTTTACACTTCTCTCTTGTTTGTTTGTTGTTGCAATGATGAACTGGACTTCTTATCCAATGAACAGATTACTTTATTATCAATATTAGTATTAGTACATTAATATTAGGTTACACGTTGTACGGTATGTGCTCTTGCTCTACCGTAATGCATACCTCCGTACATAACCATATCATATCCTCAGGTTTAATCTCCAACCGCGACTGACATCTTGAGGTCAAAGGTACAGCACCCCCTAATCATCACATCCCCTTCTTTTTTTAGAGGCTAACTCTGTAGAGGTAGATAAACAGGTTGCAGGTGTCATTTACCTTAACTATTTAATTTTACAGCCTCTAGTCTTGAATATACAAACCTTCAAACTCGTTTAACAGTCCATTGCATATTTTCTTAATTCCAATTGTAGCTCTTCTCACAGGTTCACCTGCATTGAGTGAGTGTTCTGGTGTTGCAGTCTGCAGGAGGTGTGGAATTGACTAAGACTCGACGTGCACTTCACCGAGCTCTCAACAGTCCTTGTGTTTTCAGAAGACTGCAGCGATTGCCTCTGAAGATCTGTCCTTCCTCTGTTGTCACTGTGAATGACCATGAGAGATGCGTCTTAAAAGAACAGTGGCTTTCGTCCTCCATCCAACACGACCCGGCAGATTCAGCAGCTGGAGGTGGATGGAAGGTGCTCGACAATGTGGACTAGACATGCAGAGGACGAGATGACACATGTTTGATGTCGTACTGTTCTGCAAACTCTTGCCTCTCTGCTGTTGAAGCGTGGTTGCTGGGGAATTGTGCGTGTCTTGACACAGGTTGACGATGTGTCTGAGAGCAATTCCATTTCAGAGAAGCTTCAGTAATCGTTGCACGTCTTTTTTTCTTGGCAGTGCTGTCAACTCATGTCCGCTGTGCCCGCCACCATCACACTGACCGTCCTCGCGTGCATTTGGGACAACTCACTTGCATGGCAGATCTCGATGGCACCTTATAGTGTCTGCTCCGTCTCCCTCAGTAGCTTTTCTCTGACCTTCTTGTCCTCCATGCCAAAGCTGTCTGGTCCTGTATCATAGAGTCCCTTTGTGTAGTAACATTTCATGACTTTAGCTGCAGGTCAGTCAGAAAGCTACCAAAAGGCTTGCACTGCTGCAGCTGCTGCATTCAAGAACAGATTACATATCTCATGTACATTTCATTCTTCTTGGGAGATAATTAGCATCAAATTCATCAAACACTTTATCCAATTTGTCTTTATCATCTTGTGCTACAAACACGAACGTGTTGTACGATTCTATAGCTTGCGGGCCTGCTATTGTTAGCCTTAATGCTAGCTTTCTAACATCTGACTAAGTTTCCAGTCTCATGGCCACGATGTATAGTTGGAACTGCTGCTTGAAAGTGCTGTTGACTTTCCCCATTAGATTAAACTCTCTGGTGGCTCTCAAATATCCATTGCCCCAATAAAAAAACAAATACTTTTCATACTGTATATCATGGTCATACCAACTTGTATAAACTGTATAATACATTGACTATTAAATAAACTCTATCATGTACAATTACTGAGCGTCATTTGTTTGTCCTCTTCTTGCAACTGCAACATTTTCTGACTCAAACGTAGTTTAACCATGTCGCTACTTCAGTATACTTAAGGAACAAATATTACTGGCAGTGGGACCACTTAAAAAAATAAAAACATTTTTAAATTTAATATCCAGGAATTTACATTACTGACAGTACCACTGACTATCCGTGTAACAATTGGCCACAATTCAGCATATTGACCATACATGGTCCAGCCAAAGGTTTCGACTTAGTCTTGTTAAAAGAAAACCTTTTCCTCAGTTTTTAGCCATACTGTAGTCCAGCTAGACGGTCGCCGAGAGCGCCACCGCCTGGAGGGGTGCCAAATAGGAGGAAGAAATATTGTGTAATTTTAGACAATCTACTTTTAAAAGTCTATCTGTCCAATAAGTGCCTTTTAAAAAATAAAAATAAATCACAACCGGTATAAAACTAAGATTCAGTGCATAAATATGCCTCAAGTCACGTAGTAGTTAACCCTAACAAAAGATATGATGGAGTGGAAGTTTAACCGATTAACAGGCTCGAGATCAGGGATTAAAATAGCCCAGGTTATGGCTATAAAACCAGTTCTTTGTTCCTGGAATCAGAATCTGCTTTATTGTGTCGGCTACATACAAGGAATTGGACTCCGGTTTTTCGTTGATCTCAATGTCCGTGAACAATATTCACTTGTTAATGGAAATTAGAAACTTTAAATGGAATATAAACAGTGTAGCCACATTTTTCGTTTGCGCAAGCATTATTTAAGTAACAATTAAAATGCAATTTTCTAATAACTTGAAAATGAAAACGGCATTTGACATTTCATTTCCAAAAACTTGACCTGCTGCATAAATGGAAAATCAAGTTACATTTAATTTTATTGCATTTTAATTTTATAATTTGATTTAACATTTGAACATTGTCCACTCTACAGCGGGGTACTACTTAAAGGTTATATTAATTAACATGTTTATGAAGACAAATAGTTTAAAAACATTAATACACCCACAAATCTTTTAGAAAGGTGCAGACTAAAGGTATTGCATTTCCTAAAAAGAATATTATGATTGTGGGGCTACATCTAGTGACTGAATATTATCAATGTTATCGGTTGCACCTTTAACATTTCACACAGCTTCCATTTTCATTGTAAAAAGGTTTATAGAATGCCCATAGAGTATGTGAAAATTAATATGCAAATTAGATGTTTGGCATTTTAATTTTATAATTATTATTCAATTACTTATGATAATGCTAGTGTGGAATTACATTTTTATTTTCAAGTTCACACTACTTGTAATAATGTCCCATATGGGCTTCCATAGCCTCTGGATAATACGTGTTGTAATAATAATAATAATAATAATAATAATAAGTGTAAACCGCTACAAAAGGCTACATCCTGTAAATACACTGTGCAAATCAGTGGGCTGTGAAAGCTGTGGGCAGACAGACAGACAGGCAGGCAGGCAGGCAGGCAGACTTGTGTTATCGGTCGGTGGTTGCAGAAGCTTTGCGGAAGTGTATGAAAGCAGAGTCATATGACCGTGCAGGCAGCCGGAGAAAATGCTACCTAGATATGGATAAAATTCCTCGGACACGGTGACTAACATCCACAACTAACACGGTAACGGTGCTCACTAATCATTTTTTAGACACAGTCAATAACGTTTTATTCGGTCATTGAGTTCTCACCGTAACGATTGTTGACTGTATCTTTAACACTAACAGTTAGCAGTTTAGCTAATATAACACAGTCAGGTGTTGGTCTTTCTGCGTTTACAGCTGCATTACTAATTTGAAGTTAGCTCTTTATATTTTGTGAATGTTTGTCTCTAAATGTGTCCTCAGATGGAAGAGATTAAAGTGTCCCCTGACTATAACTGGTTCAGAAGCACTGTGCCCCTGAAAAGAGTAAGTACCTCATGATGTGTAATATGTGTAGGGGGTCCATAATCACTGGGCCCACTGCTGAACATACACACCCACACACACACACAACCACACACTCGTACACACACACACACAACCACACACAC